>JAIUCV010000971.1:0-227652 GCA_026724425.1 Erythrophleum ivorense
AAAAGAGAGGAGAAGGAGGAAAACAAGATTAGTGAAGGAAGGGGCATGAAAAACCATAGTTTTCTCACCTTTTTACCAAGCTTTTCTTCTTCTTCTTCTTTCCCTCCTCTTGTGTGCCTCTCATAGCTGGTCTCTCCTCTGGTTTGGGACAGAAATAAGGTTAGTTAAAATGAGGGAGAGATGGGACATGACATATAAGAAGGGAGGCTACTTAAAACACTTTTCAAAAATTTTCATTTTGTCCCCTTTTCTTAGTTCTTTCCTTTTAGGCTCATTTCAATTTTGTTTTGAGAATTGTCTTTTCATCATAAAATTTAGGTCCTCTAATTCATAAAATACCTTTGGTTTCACCCAAATTGGGATTAAAAATTTTTTCGAACAAATCGATCAAAGTTTGAGTCAATCGATACTCTAAAACGTAAATTTGAGGGGTTTAAACTATTGTAAAGGTTCCTATAGTTTTTAGGGCTTTTGAGAATCCTGTAAAACTTAATTTTTCTATTTAAAGATCCCTCCTTTGAATTTTCTAAAAAGTACCCCAAAATTATGAAATTGCCACTGGTTTTTGTCTGGATTTATTTAGCTATTCTGACTCTGGCTTTTGGGCATCTTAAGTCTTAGATCCTCATTTTCAATTTTCTAGATTATTGTCCTAATTTTAGTTGGCCTCAAATCTTTCTATTTAGGGAAATTCCTTTTATAACTAATCCATTTCTCACATTTTTAAGAAAATTGGACATTACAAAGTCCCTCTCCAATTATCTCTACAAGAGACAGACATTAGGTACCTAGATTACATACTATTTTGACATTCTAACTAGGTGGATTCTATTATTATTCAACTAAACTCAGAGAATCCATGCATAAAATTTTCTAAAGTGGCCTTTCTGACATCAACCAAGTATCTACTATCATTTTAGAGTTATTCCCAAAAATATGATAATAAGTTTCATGTAAAAATGATAATTGAAGTTACTTCTGTATACACTTTAGCATTTCTATTAGATGTTATTGTTAGGCTAAATGGAATGCTATTCATGTATCATTATCACACATATTCAAGATAGAGGATTACAAAATACAAATACATTCCAAAACCTAAGTCATAGGTTAACTTTCACATTTTTTAAAAGGTTTATGAAAGTTAGTTGTATTAACTATACATAGTTTATTATTTCATTGGTCTATTTTGCTGTGATTTTGGCTTCGTCTGTTGTATAGCTATTACTTGGAACAAGAGTTAGCTTTGTAATTAGATAAAATTCTAGTAATTAACATTGTATTTAAAGAGCATACATATAAACGGTGCTGAATATCATTCAGGATATGTTCAATGTACAATTCCGTATAGAAGCATGCAATTACCAGACAACAACATACATTCATTCGTTAGGCTAACGTATTTTGATCGCTGGCCAATAAAGAGGGCTAATATTCATAAAAGCCGCTTTGATTAGCAATTGGACATACATGCAGTCATACATAGCATAAAAGATTTAGGAATTTATTCAGTGCAATCAAATAAATATACTGTCTAAATACATTGTTAACAACCTGTTCCGTTATCGTGATTTTGTCAATTTAGTCCTTAGCCTTCAGTGTCACAATTTTTTCCCTATAATTTCAATCACATAATACCCTAACTAAGAACAAGTCATGATCAAGATTGAAAATAAAATTAAGCTACTAATTGCTTTTACGATAAATCATAATTCACTTCTGTTAGTTAGAAAATTGGAATTCCTAATTTGAAATTAATCAAATTTTCATTTCCTCTTCTCCTTATTAATTTAATACCATTTGAATTAATTATGTTAAGTTTAAAACCTTAAAATCCAACTTCAAATCCTTATTTGAATAGTAATTTAGTTCACTAGCTACTTGCTTTCCTAGCCTCAGTACATCCTTCCTAATTGTGGCAATGATATACATACACTTTCCTTAATATCTAATTGTATGGTTCCATTTAGTGTCAAAACACCCCTCATATGTGCTGCCCTTTTAATGCTATCCTTCTAATTCAATTTACGACATTCCTAGGTGTCATTCTCACAGCCAACTAATTATACATATTTTCTTTTCACTCTACCCCACTCTCGGCTTAATTAGGTTCGAGGGAGAAGAGTTTAATCACTTACCTCTAAAAACTTATGGCTTTTTCCTAAGCTCCCCTAGTATTTGTTTCCTTAATGCTTTATGTCTATCCAACAATAACAAAGGGTCTTACTATAGAATTTCAACTAGGTGGAATGAAAGGAAATTAGAGATAGACTAGATTGTCCTATTTTTACCTTTGATGAAGTCTCTCACCACCTTTCCTTGCCACTTGTGGTTTGTCTCTTATTCTTCCATCTCCATGGCTGACCAAGGCTCTATTCCCTTCGTCTCACTATTACTCTCATCCTCAATGAAACTAATGTGAAGAAAACTATTGCAAGTGCTACATCAAGTTTCCTAACCGAAAGTGGATGTAATTAAGGTGATGAAAAATTCATTTCCTCCCACTTCCTATTTGGTGCTATGTAAGGTGTCACTTTTCTCTTTTCCCATCTAAGAAATATGTTTAATTAATGATCCATGACTCCCTTATGGCTGAAGAATATATTAGCAATGATCGAATGCAATCCACATGCATAAGACATAGTAAAGGCATTAGCAAGTTGGCAGTTGTGATTTGTTTATTCTATTTTTCTCCTATGGGCCATACCACTATTTATGTTAAATTCCCTACTCCTATCTTATTAATTTAAATGAAGCTTATGGCAATCCACACGACTAAATATATTGGCTACATAACTGAACATGTATACATATATTTTAATGATTGATGGCTTCATGAAGTGCTTGGTTCCAAAGTCCTAAGGCACAAACTAATCATGCATATGTGTATATATATCTATGTATAGGGAAAAGTCAAATACTCCAATATGTTAAACCATCCATTTATTTATGGTCTCTTGGCATACACGGCTAGATTAAGTATGTGCCACATGGCCGAATATCCCTACCTACATATATATACATATGTTTATTGTAAATGGTTAATGCTAATATTCCTATTTGGTCTTTTTCTTTTCCTACTAAAGTCTAAATCATTTAGCACCTATTAATGTCTCTTCATTTACATGGCCAAGAGTCATACAAATTAACCAAGTACACATATGTATATATTAACATGAGCATGGGTAATGGGATGTCAACATGACCAATATTTGAGTTTTGGTTTCTTAGTCATTTGCTACATGCATGCAAGTCACCTATCATTTCAAAATTTCAAAATGCATTCATATATGCTTACGTATTAGGTAGAATTACATGCCAACACCTCATTAAAGACCTTGTAACATATATTCCCCTTTTAATCCTAATTAACCTTAACTAATTCCTTGGGACTTACTTAAATAGTTCCTGATGATTTTTCCCTTACTTATTTAAGTTATTAATCTTAGTAAAATCCTTTAATACCCCCCTTCTTTGGTTACATTTCAATTTAAGGGAAATTTTTAAGATGTGACAAACACGGCATCTTATTGCACTCGAATATGTGAGACACTAAAGAGGAGGCCCAAAATTATACCTTTTATTATAAGATTTGAGAGTTTGAGGTAAAAGAAGCATTAATGAGGATAGAGAATGGCAAAGCAGTTAGACTGGATAATATGTCTAATGAGATATGGAAGGGCTTAGGAGTGAAAGGCATAAGTTATAGCTTACTAAGTTGTTTAATAAAATTATGAAGTCTAAGAGAATTCAAGATGAGTGGAAGAGAAGTACTTTAAGCTCTATTTATAAGAACAAGGGGATATGCAAAACTGTGCAAATTAGAAGAAAATTAATCTTATAAGCCACATATGAAATTATAGGAGAGGATAATTGAGCAAAGATTAAGCCAAGAGACTCATGTTATAAAGAATTAATTTGGTTTTATGCCAAAAAATTTGACCACAAAAGTGATATACTTACTGCAAAGATTGATGGAGAGATATTGAAGGAATAGTAAAAAAAGATTTACACATGGTGTTTATCGATTTAGATCAGACATATGGTAGGGTGCTACGAGAGATTTTATGGAAGACTCTAGAGAAAAAAAGAGTTTGCACTGCTTATGTTTAAGCAATCTAGGATATGTACCATGGGGTTATAACTTGTGTGAGAACAAAAGGTGGGTTCATAGAAGATTTTTTTATAATAATTGGTCTACATCAAGGATCAACTTTGAGTTTCTATCTTTTTACTTTAGTCTTGGATATAATCACTAAACATATTCAAAAGTTGGTGGCCATAATGCATGCTTTTTGTAGATGATATAGTCGTAGTTAAAGAGTCAAGAGAGGAAATCAATGAGAAGTTAGAGTTATGGAGATTAGTTTTGTAAGTACAAGGATTTTATTTAAATGTAAGTAAAACGGAGCATATAAAATGTAAGCTTAGCAAAAGATGCATTAATTCTAACATAAAAGTAAACATTAAAGAAAATATCACACTACAAGTCACATGATTTAAGTATCTTGTGTAACACTATATGTTGTTAACATTTATTTTACATCACAAATAGGTAAAAGTGTTCATTTTCATGAATTTAGCACTTTTGGTAGCAAAATTTTCTGTCATTAAAAGCAAAATTAATTCATTTTTGGCTTAATGGATTATGTGAGCATACCAAACTTATTTTCCATCCCTAACACATTTGTTCAATTAGAAATATTACAATTTAAAGCTCAAAACTTGGGTCCAAGGCATACATATCAAAATCACATTACACTTTGCAATTTTCCATTGAATTCCATATTCTAATTTGAATTTTGAAAAATCATAATTAATTTTAAAAAAATCCAAATGATGCAAATTATAGCTTTCTGGAAAGCTCAAGATGTCATCTAGTTGCCATAAAAATTTTAAATCAAAAAAAACCATGTTTGTCTCACAAAATCTGATGGAATAGTACTTTGGGTCTGATGGTCATTCTGTAGCAAACCTGGAACTTCAAAAATTGCTAGGTGCAACAAGAATACTAGGTAATATAACTTGAATTTGAAAGCTTTTCTTTTATTTCAATTGCATATTCTTAATCCTCATGCTCTAAAATCCTTGTTCTTACCTTGCTATGATCAGAATTCACTATCGCTTTCATGGGCTTAGGTCTAGCAAAAACAAGCATGAAAGAAGGAGATAAGATGAAGCAAGAAAAACCATGATATCTTACCTTGTTTCCAAGCTCTTCAAATGAGCTTTCTAAAGCTTCCAAACTCTCCTTCAAATTCTCTCTTCCTCTTACTAAACTAGCCATGGAACAACCCCAAATTAATCATCAAAACTATACGAAAAGAGAGGAGAAAGAGGAGAAGAAGTTGGAAGAAGGAGAAAGCATGAAAAACCTTGAATTTCTTATGCTTTTTACTTGGTTTCCTTCCTCCCTTGCTCTCCCTCTTGTGCGCCTCCTCAAGCTAGTCTCAAATATATCTTAGAGCAGAATGAAGTCAATTAAGAAATGAGGAGGAGGTGTGACGTGACTTTAAAAAGCAAGGCTAAGTTATATTACTTTTTAAAAATTTTCATTTTGTCCCCATTCTTGGTTCTTTTCATTCGGGTTTATTTCAAGTCCTTTTTTAGAACCATCTTTCATCATAAAATTTAGGTCCTCTAATTTATAAAATGCCTTTGGTTTCACCTAAATTGGATTAAAAATCTTACCAAATGAACCAGTCAAAGTTTTAATCAACTGACACTCTAAATGCAAACTGAAGGGGTTTGAACTATTCTAAAGATTCCTATGGCTTTTAAAACCTTTACAAACTCTCAAAAACTCAAATTTTCCATTTAAAGATATCTCCTTTGAGTTTTCTAAAAGTTGCCCAAAATTACGAAAATGCCATTGTTTTTCATCTAATTTTATTTAGTTGTTCTGGCTCTGGTTTTCGCATATCTTTAGCCTGTATCCTCATTTTTAATTGTCTTGATTATCATTATAATATTGTTTCCTTCTAATCATTCAATTTAAGGGACTTTCTTTAATAATTTCCTTAGTTTTAGGACTTTTAGAATAACGGGATATTACATCTTAGGTTCATCACACAACATAACAGGCAAATAGAGGAATATGTAAACAATAGGATTCAAGTAAGATGGATGAAATAAAGGAGTGCTTTGGGTGTTATTTATGATAAAAGAATATCATTCAAGCTCAAGAGTAAATTTTATCGTATAGTTATAAGATTATAATGTCATATGGGACTAAATGTTAAGCAATAAAAAGCTAATAAAAGAATAAGCTCAAAGTTACAAAGATGAAAGTGTTGCATTGGATGAGCAGACATACCAGATAAGATAGAATTAGAAATCATTGCATTCGAAAGAAAGTTAAGACCGCATCTATTATGAAAAAGATTATAGAATTGCACCTTAAATAGTTTAGGCATGTGTGGAGAAAATCTATAAAAGCCCAAGTAAGGAGAGTAGATTAGATGGAAAGCAGCCCAATAGTTAGATATAGAGGGAGACAAAAAACATGATAGGTAAAACCATTGAGAAGGATTTAAACTTAGACGCTTTGTCTAAAAACATGATTCATCGTAAAACTTTATGGCATTATTTGATTCATGTAGCTGATCTCTGTAACATCCGGTCCTTCCGTAAACGTGAGAAACGCAATGTTTGGTTTCTCCATAAACGTCAAAATGGGCAAAATATAAAAGGAAGTTCCCAAAATAGAAGGAATTGGGGCCAAATAAAATTATAATAAAATTATAAATAATAGAAAATGAGGATTTGAGCCTTGAGTCGGTCAGAAACCGAGGTCGGAGTGATTCGAACAAATTGCCGAAAGGCCAGTAGCATTTTCGTAAATAAGTGCAATTTTGGAGAAGCACCTAGGAGGGCTTTTTAAATGGAAATTTTGAGTTGCCCAGGGTTCTCAGAGGTCCCAAAAATCATGGGAAGCCCCGGGATCGGTAAAGCCCCTCCGGTGTACTCTTTCCAACGTCGGTTGACCCAAACTTTGACCAATTCGTTCGGAAAGGTTTTAGCTCCGATTTGAGTGATTCTAAAGGCATTTTATTAAATTGGGAACCTATTTGTTATGATGGAAAAGACGGTTCTCAAAAAGGAGCTAAAACGAATGAGAAACGAAAATGCAAAGTATGAAAGGGCAAAAATGGAATTTAAGTGTTAAAGGAAGCTTCCAAATTCTTTTTATAAGTCACGCTCTTCATCTCCTTCATTAAACCGACTTACTTCTGCCCATTTTCAGAGAGAAACTCCAGCTTCTTAGGCGCACAAGAGAAGGAGGATTTTGGAGGAAGAAATTCAAGAAAAAGGTAAGTAACTTTAAGAAATTTCATATCCTTCCTTCTTGAAACTTGCTCCCCTCCTCTCAAGCTTTCTTTCTATGGTTTTAATGGAGAGTTTGGTGCTGTTTTTGGAGTAGAACAGAGAGGGAAATTTCGAAAATTGAGGGAGCAAGCCAACCAAGTGGAAGAGCAAGCAAAGGAAAGCAAGAAAACAAGGTAAAACTTCCATTCTTTAGTAGTTTCTCCCTCCCCCCCCTTCCTCTTGCACGATGTAACACCCATAGTATCTTAACTCCAATTCAATTCCCTCTAGGCTTGATTCCATATGATTTCCCAGGAAAATGACCGAAACCGTGGTATTTCACTACTTAAAGTCGGGGTTTAACTGGTCATATTTTGCCCCGTGGGTTCTGTGAACCCATCATTCACATTCTTTACTCAAACACCATTTATAAGACTTGCACATAGTCTCAAACAACTCACAGACCATGGGTAAGAATCCAAAAACCAAGAAAATGCAATTTCTCAAATGAGCCCATGAATTAGATTTTTGGCTCTAACTTGGGAAAATCATAACTAATTCTATAAAAATGGAAATCAAGCAAATCATAGCTCTATGGAAAGATTGTGATGTTAAATTCACACTAAAAATAACTCCCAACCTCAATCTCAACGTTTATACTATCCTTGATATCGAAATAGGAACAGATGTCCGACTGCCTCTGATACTGGTGCAGTTTACTATCATGAAATTTGAAAATCTGTAATTAATTCTACAAAATCCCAATCTGGGAAAAATATACCAATTTGAAAAGATACAAATGTTAACTAGAGGAGAAAAATAAGTCCGGACCAGTCCAGGAGCTCTTGGACCTCGAAAACCGATGAAACAGTAACGAAGGTCTGAAGCCTCCCTGATGCTGATACAGAACTTCAGAAAGTAGTTTCTCTCTCTACAGACATCCAATTGAGGTGCTTCCAGTTGGTATAGGTCACTGTGAATAAATCGTCTATAGTACCCTGCCAAACCTAGGAAACTCCTAACCTCGGTGATCGTTCTAGGTCTATCCCACTGTAACACAGCCTCAACTTTATGAGGATCAACTGCAACCCCATCTCGTGAGATCACATGACCTAAGAATCTCACCTCGGTCAGCCAAAACTCACATTTACTAAGTTTGGCGTACAACCTTTTCTCTCTCAAGGTTGCTAGGACTAATCTCAAATGCCTCTCGTGCTCCTCAAAAGATCTAGAGTACACTAGGATATCATCAATGAAGACTACCACAAACTGATCTAGATACAGTCTGAATACCCTGTTCATGTAATCCATGAACATAGCAGGCGCATTCGTCAATCCGAATGGCATCACAAGGAACTTATAGTGCCCATGTCGCGTTCTGAAGGCCGTCTTGGAGACGTCTTCAACTCTCACTCTCAACTGGTGGTGCCCAGATCTAAGATCTATCTTAGAAAATACAAATGCCCCAGCCAACTGATCTAACAGATCATCAATTCTAGGGAGAGGATATTTATTCTTAATGGTAACTTTATTTAACTCTCTATAATCTATGCACAAACGCAAGCTACCATCCTTCTTTCTCACAAATAACACCGGAGCTCCCCAAGGTGATACACTAGGGCGGATAAATCCTTTCTCTAACAATTCCTCTATCTGCCTTTTCAACTCTGCAAGCTCAGTGGGAGCCATCCTGTAAGGAGCCTTGGAGACCGGTCCAGCCCCAGGCACTATGTCTATAAGGAACTCTAGTTCTCTCTCAGGGGGTAGACCACTAAAGTCAAACTCTTTAGGAAAAACTTCTGGGAATTCCCTGACAACTGGGATCTCCTCTATCCCTTCCTCTACCTCAGCCTAAATAGAGAAAAAGACTAGAAACCCTTGACATCCACACTCTAAATGCCTCTCTGCCTGGGTAGTAGACATAAAGGATAACTCAGCTCCTACCCTAGGTATGGTCCTATAAGAAGGTAAGGAAATGGTTCGGTGTTCACAATCAAGTACCGCATTATTCGCGGCTAACCAGTTCATACCAACAATCATATTAATATCATGGAAAGGCATACAGATCAGATCAATAGTGGTATGACAATGATTGAACTGAATAGTGACATTTAAGCAAGTATGGGAAGTGATCACGGAACCTCCAGTGGGTGTAGTGACAGACAAGTCAAATGGCAAGACACTAACAGCCAGACCCAATTGCCTCACACAATCATAGGATATAAATGAGTGACTAACACCCGAATCAAACATAGCAACTACAAGAAAGCCATTCACTATCAGCGTACCTCGGATTAAACTGGGGGATGCGCTGGCTTCCTGTTGAGTGAGAGCGAACACTCTACCCTGGGTCTGTGGCCTAGGAGGAGGCGCCATATCCATCTGAGGACAGTGTCTAGCAATGTGCCCCAGCTTCCCACACTTGAAACAAGTCACCGGAGATTGCTGGAAGGATGACTGGCCCCGAGGAGGCGGCATCGGCTTACCCCACTGTGGCCTTCGGTTCCATGGCCCCTTACCTCTTCTCTTGGCACTGGGTGTCACACTAGAACCCTCTTCTAGTCTCGGCCTTTTCAATTCGGAAGCCTCCTTCTGACTAGCTATGGCCGTAACAGGCATGATAACTCGCAGGTTAGTCTCAATCACCCTGCTGACCTCCACAAGGGTATTAAACTTTTGATCCGTTGTGGGGTAACTCTGTCACTAATCAGAGGCTTCAGTCCGGTTTCAAACTGCTCACATCTCCAGGGTTCATCATCATACCTCTGGAGGTAAGAGGAATACCGAGACAACTCCATAAACTTGGCCATATACTGGTCTACAGTCATCTCATCTGTCTGCCTCAAACTTATAAACTCCATCTCTTTCTTTTTCCTCACCGAACTAGGGAAATATTTCTCATAAAACTCAACCAGGAAACTTTCCCAGTTTATCGGTATATCCTTGGTCTCCATCAAGGGTTTCGTGCTACACCACCATCTATCAGCTTCCTTTTTTAGCATAAAAGTGGCTAGCTGAGCTTTCTGCTCAGTGGTACAATCCATTACTGAAAATATTTTCTCTAGCTCCCTAACCCAAGCCTCCGCCTTATCCGCATCCAACTCCCCATCAAACGTGGGTGGAGTGTTTTGCCTGAACTGCTTCAATAGTTTCTGGATAGGCGTCTGGGTTTGAGCTACTATAGGCTCTTGGGGATGTGCAGGTGGAATACCAGATGTAGATGGCTAAGGTACAGGGGCTTCCCTCATGGCTTCTTCTTGCATGGCTAGGGTATCTTGCAGGTGCATGATCATATCATGTTGTTGTTGGGTAATGTACCTCTGTTGCTCCAACATCTCCTGATGCTGGCCCATCATGGCTTCATACCTATCCAACCTTTCCATGATGGTTCGCAGAGGATCCCCAGGCCCAACCGGAACCTCTGGCTCAACTCTCTAAGCCCTGGGCGGCCTGCCTCTACCTCTGCCCTGTCTAGTCTCAACCATATCTGAAAAGAAGTAGCAATCCTCAGTTTACAATCATAGCACAAGCACATATGCATATGAATGTTACCACTTCCATGGCAATTCACACCAAGCACAAGCAATTTACTCCATTCAAGGGCCTAACATCGAGCAAAAGTGCCTGAACCTTTGCTCTGATACCAAAAAAATGTAACACCATAGTATCTTAACTCCAATTCAATTCCCTCTAGGCTTGATTCCATATGATTTCCCAGGAAAATGACCGAAACTGTGGTATTTCACTACTTAAAGTCGGGGTTTAACCGGTCATATTTTGCCCCGTGGGTTCTGTGAACCCATCATTCACATTCTTTACTCAAACACCATTTATAAGACTTGCACATAGTCTCAAACAACTCACAGACCACGGGTAAGAAGCCAAAAACCAAGAAAATGCAATTTCTCAAATGAGCCCATGAATCAGATTTTTGGCTCTAACTTGGGAAAATCATAACTAATTCTATAAAAATGGAAATCAAGCAAATCATAGCTCTCTGGAAAGCTTGAGATGTTAACTTCACATTAAAAATAATTCCCAACCTCAATCTCAACGTTTAGACTATCCTTGATATCGAAATAGGAACAGATGTCCGGCTGCCCCTGATACTGGTGCAGTTTACTATCATGAACTTTGAAAATCCGTAATTAATTCTAAAAAAACCCAATCTGGGCAAAATATATCAATTTGAAAATCTACAAATGTTAAATAGAGGAAAAAAATAAGTTCGGACCAGTCTAGGAGCTCTTGGACCTCGAAAACCGATGGAACAGTAACGAAGGTCTGAAGCCTCCCTGATACTGATACAGAACTTCAGAAAGTCGTTTCTCTCTCTACAGAGATCCAATTGAGGTGCTTCCAGTTGGTATAGGTCACTGTGGATATCTAGTTTATGCTCACAAAATTTCATGACAATCGGACACCATTTGGTCTATGGATGACATGGTTTCATTTTCGGATTTTTGCACAGTACCATGACCAAACCGTTGAAATTTTCCAACTTCAACAATTCACCAAATATTCTCTAGACCTCCAAATATTACCCAATTTAGCCTCTCAAGAAGCTCTCAATAGGCTCTAGAGACATACCAAATTCCATACCAAGAAGAGCTCATCCGGTCATACTTTGACGGAGCTCACCCAATTGGCGATTTTGGCACCCCATGCGGTTCAAAATGGGTCTAAATGACCTCCCACATGCTCTAACCTCTTTTGGGCAAGTTTAAAAGTACAAACATAGCATATATGAAATTTCTAAGTGATCCAAAATATCATACATTTCAAAATCACTATGCTATGAAAGAAAATACATCAATTCATATAAGCCTCAAAAGGGCCAAACTCTACATTCTCATTACTTGGGCTCTTTACACAATTCATACATCATTTATACATGTGTCTACATATGCTCCCACATTTACAACTCAAAAATAATAGGTGCATATTCATTTTGGCACCTTATACATCAAAAGAACCAAAAGAAACTATACATTTCTTAAATATACTCTACTAGGCTCCATGAGGTATGCTCGACTCTCCTTGAACTCCACCTGGATATTAAGATGGGAGGGGAAGGGGGTGAGATTCGAGGAATCCCAATAGCTTATACTCATTCAAGATGCAATCAAGGCATATAAACTAGTCAAGCATGCACACAAGTCACAATAACACAACATATGTGTTCCATGCCACGAGTATCATGTCAATGCCAAGAATAAGCTTTAGGGACTTTCGGTCTAGCCTCACCCGAGCTTTGGGACTTTTGGATCGGCCTCACCCTTGGTTTAGGGACTTTTGGCTCCACCTCACCTGTCTCAAGGGACTTTCGGCACCACCTCACCCGAGCAATTTCCACAATTCAAATCACAAGCATATTGGTACCAATGCATCAAGGCAACATCAATGGCATATCTCATTGTACAAGCATACACACAACATACAATGACTATTACACATCCAAGAATGCAACAAGAAAAGAGTAGAGAGCTACCTTATCGGATAATACAAGTCTTCCCTTTTGATTTCTCTCCTCCCTCTTTGATTTCACACTCACAAATAGATGGATTTGCTTCCTTTGAGCCTAGGCACAACAAAGAGCACCAAATCATTCTCTCATAACTCAAATAAACTTTCATAAAGCTAAAGGGACTCTTCATCGAAACAAAACCCCCACTAACCTTGCAAGATCTAGGGATTCTCTCTCTAGAACTCTACTCACTCTCCTTCCTCTCTCAAGCCCTCAAAGAAGAAAGCAAGGAAAAAGAAATGAAGATATATGAGTTCTACCCTTCTTCTAGAGTAGTTTTCCCACTTCCCTCTTCTGAACTAAACCCAAATCAACTTCTAAAACCAAAGGAAGAGAGGGCAAACGGAGGAGGACAACATGCCACGGAGAAAAGCTAGGGAAATCTAAAGATTACTCACCTCTTTGCTTGATCTCCTTGCTTCTCTAGGTCTCTCTCTCTCCATAGCTCTTTTCTCCCTCCTTGGTCGAAGCTTAGGTCGGTTCTAAGAGAAAGGAAGAGTTTAGACTCTTTAAAAAGTCAAAATCTCTCTTTTTACGCTTTTCCGGACTCACCCTCGCTATAGCGAGCCATAACCCTCGCTACGGCGAGCTCGTGTAAGTCCCAGACCTTTGCCTTCGCTATAGCTCTCGCTACGGCGAGCTACTCCCTGGATTTTGTATGGAATGCCCGCACTCGCTATAGCTAGAAGCATTTTCGCTATAGCGAGAAGGCATTCTCGCTATAGCTAGCCTATTTCTCGCTATAGCGAACAGGTACATTCGCTATAGCTAGGCTGTAGCTAGCAGACTTAGAAAATTTTCAGCTTCTGAAAATTTTCAGCTTTTCTTTCTTTTCCTTTTTCTTTTCTCTTTTCTTTCCTTTTCTTTTTCTGGTTGTTACACACGAATTTGGGCATCATGAGCCCAATTTTTAGGGGCTGTTTTCTGCCCAATTTATGGAAGGATTAGAGGTTTTAGATGGCAAGGATTAAGAAGGAACCAATAGAATCAAGAAAGGAGCATTAAGAGACAAGATAGAACCATTAGGGATCCAAATGCTCCCTTGCAAATCTGATTTTATATGAATGTTCTTAGACTTAATTGAATGTTTAAACATGCTCCTAAGACCTCTAGAGAGCTTCCCACATGCACCTCCCATCCAAGAAAGCAAAGAAATTGCAAGAAAAATTAATGAACTCTAAGTAGAAAAAGTGTAGAGCTCTTGAACACTTTGCAAAAACTGATTTGATATATGAGTTTCCTTGCATGTGTGAGTATTTGATTGAGCTCCTAAGACCTCTAAGAAGCCTCCCAAGTGTGTCTCCCATCAAGGAAAAATCAAGAAGGCCATGAACTCTTCTTCCCCCCATAGTCTTGGCCTAGGCAAGTTCCTATAGCTAGGGAGAGTTTTAAATTTTTCTAAGGCTATTCTTGAGTCATATGTGATGAGTGAAGATGAGTAGAGGCCTTAGAAAAAATTTAGAACTCAAAGAAAGTGAATTGGTGCCATAGGTTCCATATTAGGACCTAAAGAAGCAACATGATGCTAGGCCCTTTGTTTTAATGATGTGATGACTCCAAGAGGTTTAAAAGGAGTCAAGAATCATAATTGAAAAGAAAGAATGAGGCCTAGAAGTCATTTGATAGGTGTTGCTTCATTAGGTGCCTTTATGGACCATAATAGAGCCTATAGAGCAATCTAGTGTCTTATTAAGTGATGTAGCCTTAGAGTATGTTTCATAGACCTAATTGGCTCCCATAAATTGTATCTAGGCCAAGAGAAACTATCTCCACCAAATTGTGGGTGTGTGGCCAAAAGAGGAGGCTTGAAAGCTAAGGAAAAAGTGTGAAATTATGCAAGGTAGCTCTCTCCATCTTCTGTCATGCATGGATGTGTGTTTAGCTTGTTTTAGAATGTGTGTATGTGTATTTTCAAACTAAGAAAATTATGCTAGCATGCCTTTATATTCTATGATCCTTGATGCCATGTTATATTTTAAATGAATCTATGATGTTTGTATGAGTTTGCTTGAATGAGGAGAGGCCAAGAACTCTTCCCTTTGGTGAGGATGAGCCAAGAACCCTTGAGCTGAGTTGAGACATAGCAAAGAGTCTCCCAAAAGCAAAGTGGGCTCCCAAGAGTATGGTTGAGTCCAAAGCTCTTAAAGAATGGGTGAGGCAAGTCCAAAATCCATGAGGAGAAGTGTGAGGCCAATCCAAACACTTGGGGAACTCTTGAATGTCTTGTATGATCGATTCACATGCCAAGGTTGTTTTGAAAATGTCCATGACTTCTATTTTTCCATACATGCATTTGAAAAGCTTGCTTTGTACATATTATGTGTGATTGAATGGGAGATGAGCTATTGGGATTCTTTGAATCTCATCCCCTCCTCTCCAATGCTCTAATATGCCAGGTGGACCAAGTAGCTATGGTGAAGGGAGCCAACAACCATGAAAGAAGGAGATTGACAAGCCTAGGCCTAGTTTGTATTCTTTTTGAACCATAATGATGTTCAATGATGTATATGATTATTGTAAATGGCACATGACCCTTGAGACACATATAAATATGATATTATATGATGTATACATGTATGGATATGATGCATGAACTTTAGAAATGAATTTGGGTATGTAATGCCAAGTTATGCAAATTGGAAGTTTGATGCAAATGTGCATAAATATGGGTTGAATGGCCAAAATGAGATGTATGAGATTTGGGACCATTTGGGCAGCTCACACAAGTCTCAAATGTACTTTTAGACCTGCCCAAAAGGTGCCACAACCAAGGGAAGGCCATTTGGTAAATTTGGTATCTCATATGGAGCCAAATTTGACCATAATGGAACCTTATGTCACTTTTTGGCCAAATGAGTTAGTATTATCCTGAAACTTGGCATGAAATGAGGCCTCATTAAGATCTTTTTGGGAAGCTAAAGATCATAATTTTCGGAGACCTAGAGAATATTTGAGGAATTTTCAAAGTTGGGATTTTTCATGGATTCTGGTATGGGTACTGTTCATACTAGCAGTTTTGAATTCTGTGTCACCTGATGGCCAAATGGTATCCAATGCTTATGAAATTTTATATGCATAAACTAGAGATCATAATATTTCTGTGGCCACCAAGATCACCTCATTTGGAGGTCTACAGAGGAAGATATGCATTTTCGAAGGTTCTGCCCAGTATCAGACATCTTGCCAGACCCGAGGTACTGTTCCATCAATTTCCGGGCGTTTGGCTTGATGTACTGATCTGGAGATATTTTTTCTCTCTATTTAACATCCACATCTTTCCATAGTGATATCATTTGCAAGCATTGGATTTTTGTGGAATTAGTTAGACATTTTTGAAATCCATATTAGTAAACTGTGACAGTATCAGGAACCCTCCGACCAGTAGATGATTTTACGTGTCAAACATATTATATATGAGATTTTAAGACTTCCACATATTTTTAGCATAAAGTAGATGTCTTAAGATTTCCAGAATGACTGAGATTACATGTTTTCAATTTTTATAGATTTAGTTATGAATTTTCAAAGTTTGTGATAGAAAAGAGGAAATTCTGGCCGAAAATACAAGCATGGATTTTATGTGTTCCTTTGCTTTCTACGAGTTGTAGGCCAAATTTGATGATGGAAATGAGTTATATTCATGTGTTTAAGTATGATAAAGTGATAGATGCTTTCATATGGCCTACGGGACTCCGAAAGAAAAATTTTACCTGTAGAGAAATGTACTTTTATTCATAACTTCCTATGCCACTATATTGTTTCCATAGAATAACCATAAGATGAGGCATGGGAATTGTATGAATTGAGTCCTAAAAGTATGGTGTTACAATCTCACCTAGTAGGAAAATATTTGTTTTTGTTGTTGTTGTTATTGTGTAAATTTTAAACATATCAAAAAAAATTTTCCTTTTAAATAAAAGTTTTCATTCTTTATCATTTTATCATTTTAATTTTGATTCAAAAGCTCTTTTTTGCTCCTCAGACAGTCTTTTTTTCTTTTTCTAAAGCTCTTTTGGTTTGTGCTTTTCTACTTTCTCCAGAAGCTCTTTTTTTCTTCTTCTTTTTCTTCTTTTGGATTTCCCTTTATAAGATCTTCATCTTTTTTTAGAAAAAAAAAATATTAAACTCTAATTTCATGTATGTAAATTTTCTTCTTTTATTATTTCATCGTCCCATTTTTCTTCATTCATGTTGTTTCTTATTAAGTTTTCTTTTTTGTTGTAGTTGGAATTTCAATTTACTCTAATAAAAATTTATAAAGATTTATTTGAATTTTTGAGTTTGTAATGTTTGTTGTAAATTTTCTTTAGATCAATTATTTTCAATGTATGTAAAAATTTACAAAGGAAAAATAACTACATTATGAAGAGAAGAATATTTTTAAAGACAAAAAATAATGAGAGTGACAAATTAAATCTTAAAATATTATTAATTAAATTACAATAAATGATATATATATATGTATCAATTGAATTTTGGTCAAATAGTACAGCCAAAAGTCAATTGTAAAAAAAGTTGCCTAAGTCAGACATTACTTTTCCATGAGTCAAAAGTTATTATTTTCCTTACTAAAAATAAGTTGGTAATCACTTACCAACAAGTAAGAAATTGACAAATGGAATGACTAATTTTTTAGCGAAAAATGATCTATTTTTAATTGAATTAGCATTTTTTCTAACTAAAAGTTTAGTTAATATTTTATGTTTTTGTTGTAGTAATGTTTTCAACTAATCTTTTTATTGCTCTGGTGTTTTTTTTCTCTAACATTTACCTAACTTTCAACTGACTTTCAGATGGGTAAAAAAATAAATTAGTTACTAAATAATAAATTAGAATGAAAAAAACCTACAAGAGAAAAAAAGTTGCAAAAAGGCAACTCTATTAGCCTTTGTCGACTGAATTTTAGTTGGCATATTAGTCAGCCCTTTTAATTTTTTTAGTTTTAACCAAATTTTTTTATTTTAACTTTTTAAAATTAAAGATTTTCTGATCATTTTCTCTAGAACATTAATATATGTCCATTTGAATTAAAAATAGACATTTCAAAACATTATTATATAACCTAAATAGCCATTTGAAAATGTAATATCTGATTTTCTGAAAATGTGAAAAACGTAACGTACAGTTTCTCCATAAACAAACGAAACTCATCGAATATAAAAAGAAGTCCCCTGAAATGACTTAGTTAAGATCCCAAAAAAATTGGAAAGCATTCTAAACTCCTAAAAATGAGAATCCTAGGCTCAAATGGAAAGAAAAAAGGAGCTGAAATGAAAAAATAAAATGTAACGAAAGAGTGACGAATTGTAAGGGCATTTTCGTCATTTTGAATAAATTTTGGAATTCTCATAGGAAGTCTTTTTAAATGAAAATTTTAAGTTCTCCAAGGTTCTCAAAGGCCCTAAAAACCATGGGAAGCCTCGGGACAGTTAAAACCCCTCCAGTGGACGTTTTCCAACGTCAGTTGACCCAAATTTTGACTGATTTGTTCCGAAAGGTTTTAGTTCTGATTTGAGTGATTCCAAAAGCATTTTATTTAATTGGGAACTTAAATTTTATGATGCAAAATATGGTTTTTAAAAAGAAGTTAAAATGAGCCTAAACGAAGTAAACAGGCCTATAGAGGCAAAATAGTCATTTTAAAAAATTGTAAAAGAGGCTCCTTAAGTAAGATTACACCTCATCACCTTCTCCAAACTTTCATTTACAGAAAAATGGGCAGCAATGGTGTGACATTAAGAGGGAAGAGAGAGAAAAAGTTTAAGCTTCTGTTGAGGTAAGTAAACGGCCTCGTTTCATCCTGCGCCAGTTAGGAAATTTGTTCCTCTCTTTAAGAGCTCTCTAATGGTGGTTTTCTTTTCTTGAAAACTTGAAGATTCAGGTCTAACCCAAGCCAAAAAGTGACTCTTTTCAAGAAATCAATAGGTGGAAAATAATCTACGCGAAGAGAGCTCCATTTCAAGGTATGATTTCACTTGAAACATTTACAAAATCTTATGTTTCTAAGCATTTAAGCTTAGGTTTAGAGAGAGAAAGTGAGGAGGAGAGTTTTTCTTTATGTATTCTTGATGGAACCAAAGGTTATGGAGTGTGAGGATTAAGAATATACAACTAGAATTGAAAATGGAGCTTTAGAATGCAAGTTATGGAATTTAAGAATTTGGTTGCACCTAGGCTAAAATGAAGCTTCCTAGTAGTAATTTAAGTTGTCTAAGAGTATATATGAGTTCCTAAGACACCAAGAGAGCCTCCCATATGCTTTTTCCATCAAAGAAATTAAAACAACTCTATTGGTGCCATATGGCAGCATAGCCTCGGCCAAGGAGGGTCTATGCACCTAAGGAATGTTTTAATTCCTTCCAAGCTTAGTTTTGCATCATGTATGATGAGAGAGTATGAGAAGAGGCCTTGGAAAAAATTTAGAAACCATAGAAAATGAATTGGTGCCTTATGTTCCATAATATGACCTAAAGAAGCAACATGTAGTTAAGCTCTTTATTTTAATTGTGTAATGACTCCAAGAGGCTTAAAAGGAGTCAAGAATCATATTTGAAAGGAAAGAATGGAGCCTAGAATTTATTTGATAAGTGTTGCTTCATTAGGTGCATTCTTGAAAATATAAAAGGGCTAATGAGTCAAACTAGTGTCTAAGCAAGTTGTGTGGCCTTAGACTTTGCTTCAAGAATATAATTAGCTTCCATATGATGTGTCTAGGCCAAGAGAAATGATCTCTACCTTCTTAGGTGTGTGAGGTCAAGGGAGAGGATTCAAGGTTTAAGGAAAAAGTGTACAAATGCTAGCAAGGTAGCTCTCTCCAACTTCTTTCATGCATGATTGTTTACTTTACTTGTTTTTGAATGTGTATATGTGTATTTCAAGCCATGAAAAATGTTCTAGCATGAACTCTTACTCCATGGTACCATGATGATGCATTATATTTTTAAATGATGTTCATGATGCTTGTTTTGGTTTGCTTGAGTGTGGTGAGGCCAAGAACCTTAGCCGTGGTGAAGATGAGCTAACAACTTTTAAGATTAGTTGAAATAAAGTAAAGAGTCTCCCAAAAGTGAGGTTGACTCCTAAAAGCAAGGTTAAGTCCAAGAACCTCTTAAAGACTAGGAGAGGCAAGTCCAAAATCTACAAATAAATGGGTGAGGCCAATCTACTTGCTTGGCAAGACTTTGTATGCTATGTATAACTTTTTCAAATGCCAAGAATGTTTCTTGAATGGATGCACATGTCCATATGCCGTGCATGCATTTGTAAGACTTGTTTTGCATCTTTTATATATGATTGAATGGGAGATGAGCTATTGGGATTCTTTGAATCTTATCCCCTCCTCTTCAATGTTCTAACATGCTAGGTGGATCAAGAGATCAAAGGAATGGAAGCCACCCACACGAGAATTAAGAGCTTGACACCAAAGTGCATTGTTTGGGTTCTTTAAGGCCATATTGATGTCTAATGATGTAATCCATTATTGTATATGGTCTATGACCTCTTGAACATGTATAATTATATTAATATGTGATGTATAAATGAGAGAATATGTTATGTGAATACTAGAATATAATTTGAGTATGTAATGACAAATTGTGCTTCTTGGAAGTTTGATGTAAGTATGTATACATGCAAGTGGGAGAGCCAAATTGAGATGCATAAGGTTTAGGACCACTTAGGCAACTCATACAAGTCATAATCATGCTTTTAGACTTGCCCAAGAGGTGCCAAACATCAAGGAGAGTCAATTGGGCACTTTGGTATCCTATATGGAGCCAAAATTGACCATATTAGAACCCTATATCACCTTTTGTCCAAATGAGCTCTTCTTGACCTAATATTTGGCATATAATTAGAGATTGTTGAGAGATTTTTAGGAAGCTAAAATATAGAATTTTTTGAGGTCTAAAGAATATTTGATGAATTTCCAAAGTTGGCAAAAATTCTTGTTTTAGTCTGATGCACTATTCACTTGGTTAGAAAATAGTTTCTACCACATAGGGCCCAAATGATGTCCAATTGTCATAAAATTTTATATGAAGAAACTAGATATTTCTAGAGACTTGTGACAATTGGAATCACCTCATTTAGATGTCTAGAAAGGGAGATATGAATTTTTAAAAATTCTGCCTAGTATCCAGCATCCCAACTGACCTTAGGTATTGTTTGATTGGGTTTCGAGCTCTAAACATGCCTAGACTGGTCTAGAGTTATTTTATCCTTCTAGATAATATCTATATCTTTCTAGATTAGTATCATCTACATGGATTGGATTTGTTTGGAATTAATTGGATTTTTTGAAGTTTGCTATAGAAACTTGTAACAGTACCAGTGGACAGCTAGACCTCTGGACTTTTTTGAATGTCAAACATTTTCTGTGTTGTGTTTCATGGTCTGAAAATATTTTTAGTATAAATTAGACATGTGTATATTTCTATAATGGCCAAGAATGTATCATTTCTATTTTTCTAGAATTAGTTATAATTTTTCAAACTTTGTGACAGAGAAGAGGAAATTCTACCCCAAAATGCAAGTATGAATTTTATGTATCTTCTTGCTTTCCATGAGTTGTAGGGAACTTTTAGTGATGGAAATGAGTTGTATCCATGTAATTAAATATGAGAATGTGATACATGAGTCCATATGGCCCACGGAACTCCGAAGAAAAATTTATACGCAATGCAACATTAAGAAACTCATTATTTGAATGCCATATTTCTTACTCTCTTATGGATTGCATGATATGAGACATGGAAGTAGTATGAAATAAGCTAAAAATATATGGTGTTACATTTATTACACCTTACAGAGCCCCGTGGATATTATCCCCAGTAGATGGCTTCTCCCATTAGCTCCGGGGTTTTGTTCTTCTTGAAAGATAGCTTCTCCCATTAGCTCCTAAGAAAACGTGTCCACGTGGGAAGAGTACTACTCCCACTTATAAGGCTCTAGCCCATGGTCTTCCTACCTGATATAGGACTTTACATTCCACCCCTTTTAGGGCCAATCCATCTTTGAGTTGCACATGTAATATCCAGTTCTCTGAAAACTAGAGAAAACGTGAGAAACGTAACGTGTAGTTTCTCTATCAATAAACGAAACTTACCAGATACAAAAGGACGTCCCCTGAAATGATGTAGTTAAGGTCCCAAAAAATTTAGAAAGCATTCTAGACTCCTAAAAATGAGAATCCTGGCCTCAGACGGAAAGAAAAATGGAACTAGAATGAAGAAATAATTTCTTACGAAAAGCCCACGAAACGTAATGGTATTTTCATAATTTTGAGCAAATTTTGGAATTCACACAAGAGGGCTTTTTAAATGAAAGTTTTACTTTCTCCGGGGTTCTCAGAGGCCTTGAAAACTATGCAAAGCCTCGGGACAGTTAAAATCCCTTTGGTGGATGTTTTCTAACGTTGGTTGACTCGAACTTTGACCAGTTCATTCGGTAAGGTTTTAGCTTCAAATTGAGTGATTCCAAATGCATTTTATTAAATTGGAAACCTAAATATTATAATGGAAAGACAGTTCTCAAAAAGGAGCTAAAACGAAGGAGAAACGAAAATGCAAAGTATGAAGGGCAAAATTAGAATTTTTGAAAAAGTCCTTTTGCCCTAGCTATATATAGGTGGCGTCTCACACTCTCCCTCATTTTACTTCAGATTTTCCAGCCCCAAAACAGAAGCAAAACCCTAGGAGAGTGACGCACCAAGGGAAGAGAAGAAGGAGGAAAAATTCAAGTTTTAGGTATGAAAATTTGATTGTTTTTCATGCTTTCTCTCCACCAATCTCTTCTCCTCTTTTTCCCTCTTCTTCTCCATGATTTTTTCTAAAGTTTTGAGGGCTGTTTTGAAGGAAGAACAGAGGGGAATTTTCGGATTTGAAGAGAAGAGCTTGGAGAAAGTAAGATTCAAGCCAAACTAACCAAGGAAACAAGGTAAAAATGCATTCTATGGTAGCTATGTTGATGTTCCTTTCTTCTCCATTTCAACCTACACTAAGAACCCTAGGAAGATTTGATTTTCAAGCCTAACCAAGCATGAATCTTAGGTATTTGATGGAGAGGAATAAGAATATGCAAAGAAAACTATGAAATAGGCATTAGGATTCAAGATGCAAAACCTAGGGTTTCTAGTGCACCTTTCAAATTTTGAACTTATGTGATGCTTCCTAAGTTTAATTAAGAGTATAAATGAGTTCTTGAGACACCTAAGATGCTCCACACAAGCTTCCTCCTTCAAGAAAACCAAGAGAACTCCAAGTGGCCTAAGAATGCTCATGGTCTCGGCCAAGGGGGGTTCTATGTGTGGGGGAGAGTTTTAAATTTTTCTAAGGCCATTCTTGAGTCATATTTGGTGAATGAAAATGATTTGGTGCCTTAAGTTCTATATTATGGCCTAAAGAAGCAACATGGTGCTAGGCCTTTTATTTTAATGATGCGATGACTCCAAGAGGCTTAAAAGGAGTCAAAAATCATATTTGAAAGGAAAGAATGAGGCCTAGAAATCATTTGAGGGGTGTTGCTTTATTAGGTGCAATTATGGACCATAATGGAGCCTATAGAGCAATCTAGTGTTTCATTAAGTTATGTAGCCTTAGAATGTATTTCATGAACCTAATTGGCTCCCATAAATTGTATTTAGGCCAAGAGAAACCATCTCTACCAATTTGTGGGTGTGTGGCTGAAAGAGGAGGCTTGAATTTCAAGGAAAAAGTGTGTGAATGTACACAAGGTAGCTCTCTCCACCTTTTCTCATGCATGGATGTATGTTTAGCTTGTTTTAGAATGTGTGTATGTGTATTTTCAAGTTATAAAAAGTATGCTAGCATGCCTTTATATGTTATGATTCTTGATGCCATGTTATGTTTCCAAATGAATATATGATGTTTGTTTAAGTTTGCTTGAGTGTGGAGAGGCCAAGAACTCTTCACCATGGTGAGGATGAGCTAAAAACCCTTGAGCTTAGTTGAGACAAAGTAAAGAGTCTCCCAAAAGCAAAGTGGGCTCCCAAGAGTATGGTTGAGTCCAAAGCTCTCAAAGAATGGGTGAGGCAAGTCTAAAATCCATGAGGAGAAGTGTGAAGCCAATCTAAGCATTTGGTGAACTCTTGAATGTCTTGTATGAGTTGTTCACATGTCAAGCTTGTTTTTTAAATGTCCATGACTTCCATTTTCTCTATGCATGCATTTGTAAAGCTTGCTTTGCACATATTATATATGATTAAATGGGAGATAAGTTATTAGGAGATAATACTATCGAAGGTTCTATAGGGAATTACTAATTGTAATGTCCCACATCAGGCAGCAAGACCCTGGACTAAGGCCTTATAATTAGGAGTGGTGCTCTCCCTTTTGACGTTGTGCTTTTATGGGATGAAAATTTAGGCTCAAATTGCTAGCTGAGGCAAGGTTTTAATTGGGGATAATACCATCGAGGGCTTTGTGGGGAATTATTATTAGAGCTGGCCTAGCTGCATGTGTACCTCAAGGACAAGGTGATGCCAAAGGGGGGGTGGCTTATAATATCCCACATTAGGTATGAAGACCCATGGCTAAGGCCTTATAAGAGGGAGTAATACTTTCCCTTTTAACGACATGCTTTTGTGAGACAACCTCGGACCTAACTCGCCAGTTGAGGCAAGGCGTCTAACCAGGGACAATATCGTCAAGGGCTCTATGGGGAATTGGTATCAGAGCCGGCCTAACAGCATGTACACCTCGAAGATGAGGTGACCCTAAAAGGTGGTAGAGTGTAATATCCCATATTGGGTAGGAAGACCCTAGGCTAAGCCCTTATAAGTAGGAGTGGTGCCCTTCCTCTTGATAGTAGGCTTTTGTAGAACAAAACCCTAGACCTAGATCACCAATTAAGGCAAAGAGTCTAACTGAAGACAATATCATCGAGGGCTTTGTAGGGAATTGGTATCAAAGCCAACCTAGCTACATGTGCACCTCGAGGACGATGCAGCCCCAAAGCGGGGTGGTTTGTAATGTCCCATATCAGGTATGAAGACCTTGGGCTAAGGCCTTATAAGAGGGATAGTACTCTCCCTTTTCGACAACATGCTTTTGTAAGACAAAAACTTAGCCCTAGATCGCCAGTAAGGTAAGGTGCCTAATCAGGTATAATATCTTTGAGGGCTCTGTGGGAAATTTGTATCAAAGCCGGCCTAGCAGTATATACACATCAAGGACGAGGTAGTCCTAAAGGGGTGTGGATTGTAATGTCCTACATCGGGTAGGAAGACCTTGGGCTAAGGCCTTATAAGTGGGAGTGGTGCTCTCCCTTTTGACAACACGATTTTGTAGGACAAAACCTCAAACCTAAATCACCGGCTGAGGCAAGGTGTCTAACTGAGGATAATACCATTGAGGGCTCTATGGGGAATTGGTATTAGAGCTGGTCTAGCCACATGTGCACCTCGAAGATGACGTGGCCCCAAAGGGAGGTGGATTGTAATGTCCCACATTGGGTATAAAGATCCTGGGCTAAAGCCTTATAAGAAGAAGTAGTACTCTCCCTTTCAATGGTACGCTTTTATAGGACAAAACCTCAAAATTAGATTGTCGGCTGAGGCAAGATGTCTGACCTGGGATAATACCATCAATGACTCTTTGTGGGGAATAACCTCAGACCTAGATCACTAGTAAAGGCAAGGTGTCTAACTGGGGATAATATCGTCAAGGGCTCTGTGTGGTGAATAACCTGGGACCTAGATCACTAGCTAAGGCAAGGTGTCTAACTAGGGATAATACCGTAGAGGCCTCTATGGAAAATTGGTATCAGAATTAGCCTAGCCATGTGTGCATCTCGAGGATGAGGTGGCCCTAAAGGGGGGTAGATTGTAATGTCTCATATCGGATAGGAAAACCCTGGGCTAAGGCCTTATAAGTGGGAGTAGTACTCTCCCTCTTGATGGTGCATTTTTGTGGGACAAAACCTCAGACCTAGATCACCAGTTGAGGTAAGGTGTCTAACCAAGGACAATACCATTAAAGGCTCTATGAAGAATTAATATCAGAGCTGGCCTAGCTGCATGTGCACCTCGAGGATGAGGTGACCCCAAAGGGGAGTGGATTGTAATATCCCACATCGAGTAGGAAGACTCTGAGCTAAGGCTTTATGAGTAAAAGTGGTGCTCTCCCTCTCAACAGCACGCTTTTGTGGGACAAAACCTTGAACCAAGATCACCAGCTAAGCAAGATGTCTAATCGAGGACAATACCATCGAGAGTTCTATGGGGAATTGGTATAAGAGCCAGCCTAGCTACATGTACACCTTGAGGACAAGGTGGCCCCAAAAGGGGGTGGATTGTAATATCCCATGTTGAGTAGGAAGACCCTGGGCTAAGGCCTTATAAGTGGGAGTGGTTCTTTCCCTTTCGATAACGCACTTTTATGGGATAAAACCTCAAACCTAGATCGCCAGCTGAGGCAAGGTGTCTTACCAAGGACAATACCGTCGAGGGCTCTGTGGGGAATGGTTATTAGAGCCAAGCTAGCTATCATATCTTAACCCCAAGAAACTCATATCATAGCATTCAAGTAATAAACACCCATACTTGCACACAAAGCATAGCATATGGACCAAAATCACAGGAACAAACCCACATGGTTCAATCCCAAGTTTCTTGACCTAAATGGCTATGAATTTTATATGTTTTAATATGTTATTGTCTGAGAGAAGTTGAAGATCAATTCATGGGCTTTGGAAGTGATTTAATGTTGAATTCATGTTAAAAATAGTTCCAGGCCATGAAAACAGTATTTAAACCATGATTGACAATAGGAAAGCAATATAGGTTCGGCTGTCCTAGAGTTCTGAGATAGTTTACTAATATGAACTTTAAAAATTCATAACTAATTCAAAAAATCCAATTTAGGAGAATTGTACCAATTTGGAAAGCTACAGATGTTTAATTTAAGAAAAAAATAATGCCAGACCAAGAAAATAACATTAAGCTAACAGAATTCGATGGAAGAGTACTTGACCTTGGCTTATAGTAAAAGTAGTCAAACAAAATAGTGACTTATGGTAATTCCAATTGACTTTCAGTTGGAAAATAATTTTTTTAAAAAATTATCATTATTTTCTTTTTTTAATTTCATATTGTTGTTTTAGCTTCAAATAATTTGTTTATTTGACCAAAAGTAGTCAGTTGGGCCAATACAGGTTGGCACAAGTGGCATGAGGGCCGTTCTCACAACCTCCGGATTGCGGGTTCGATCCCCCTCATTGTCACTAAAGTCCTGCTTGGTGGCACCTAAGCATGGGGAGATTCCCTACCCTTCATGGTCTGGTGGCTTGCTTGGGCCTTTGATCATGGTGCCCTAACACCCTTCGGGGGGCTTACACTAGGTCTTGCCTAGGGAAAAAGGGCTGCTGGAAATTCAGCCCACTGAGAACTGAGAGTGCCATCCCTTCCTCCCAAATTTTTTTATAAAAAAAAAAGTAGTCAGTTGGGTAGTGTTCTCAGTTGGAATATGTAAACTTTTTCATAAAAATTTATTTATTTAAAAAAAAAATTCTCCATTAAAAGTCAATCGAAATTGTGATTAGATTGACTTTGGGTCAAATCGATTTATTTAGTTAGAATTCATCAAATTATTATATAAAATGATTTTTGTTTAAAACTAAGAAAAAACTACCAACTACAAGTTGGTCAGACTCATGGTCTGACTGACTTTTGGTTGGCTTGATTTTAACTTTCAATCACAGTCAGTCATTTATTCTTTTCTTTTTCATTTTTGCTCATCTTTTAATTGTCTAACTTTTGTAATTTTGATTTTTTTAAATCTATTAATTATTAGTTACAATTTTAAATATTATAAAAATAATTATAAGTAGGTAATATTAAATATTATTGTTTTCCAACTGAATGTCAACATGTAAGATACTATTTAGCTATTAAACATTGGTTAATAACATATACCAACTAGCTATAATGTATTTCTAACTAACTTTTCACATGAAATTTAATGTTTTTATTGTAATGAAAACTAATCAAATTAAAAAGGTTACTATTACTTACATATGCTTGCTTCAAAAGAAAAACAACTTGCCATGTTCCTTTCTTCCTTGCCTTATAGAGTGTGAATACTCGAGGAGTTACCAAATATTTAGAAGCTTGCCAAGTTGCCTATTTGTTAGCAGTGGTCTAAGTTTTTGAAAGCAGTTACTATAATACCTTAACCTCTTTACCCTTACACAATGGTCCCATGGTCTATCCCAATCCATTTCAAGCATATTGGATAGCATTTACAAGGAAACATGTGTTCTCATACATGGAAAATTGCATGATTAGGAGGCAATATCATGATTCATGGCTTTAGGGACCATGTGAACTCATCCATATCATTTTCTATCCATAACATATCCATTTAAGTCATAAACATCATCATTTAACTTATGCATCATGAGTTTGGAAGCCATGCACCAGAAAATTGAAGTTTGCTCTTAGGTTCATTGTTTCAATTTTCTGATATGAAAATTGGAAATTTATAACTAATTCTAGAAAAATTAAAATCATGGATATGATAGCTTTATGGAAATCTCTAGATGTTAGCTATTGACCAAAAATAATTTCAGACCAATGCAGTGGCATTTAGCCAATAGAAATTGATGGAATAATACCAAAGGACAAGTTGCATTACTAGCACTATCATGATGTCTAGTTTATTTGTGTAAAATTTCATGAGCATTGGACTTCATTTGGCTCATGTGTGACACATAAACATAAACTAACCATATCAATAGTGCATATACCATTTTTACATAATTTGACCAATTTTAAAAAATCATAGTAAATTTTATGGAGCTCCCAATTGAGTGCTCTTTGGCTCTATAAAAATCTCTAAATGAGACCTACTTGTTGGCTAAATTTGATGGAAAAAAAATCACTCTTTTGGTCAGACTTTGGTTAAGCACACATAATAGTCAATTTTGAAGTCCAAATTGGTATCTCAAGGCACCAAAAAGCTTTCCTCTCATCCTATAGCCACTTGGGTATATCCAAAAGTATAAATACAACATATAAAAGCATGAAAAATGATTCAAATCATCATGGAGCTCATTCTCACATTGTCACTAGCAATTATACACATGCATATCATAACATATAATGGCAAAAACTCATGCATTCATTTATTTGATTCCAAAATGGTTAATATATCATCTATACATACATTTGAACTTGCTTAAAGGTCTACATCATACATACATCACATGATTACATATTTTGACATTAAAATGCAAATAAAAAGGCCTTTTCTCTATCCCTTTGTCAAAGTCTTGCTTCTCAAGATTGTTGGCCTTCATTTCTTGGTCCACTTGACACACCTAGACATGGTTAGACATATGTGAGGGAAGAGAATCCTACTAGCTCTTAAACCTTTCAAACATACACAATGGATGCAAATACATGTCAAAGAATGCATGCATGACATTCAAGCTATTTGTGAGCATACATAAAATATTTTCCTTGCCATATAAACTTATACATAGTAAACATAAGCTCTCAAGAACATTGGTCTAGCCTCACTTAACTTTCTTGAGACTTTTGGGTTTGTCTTTGCCACTTTTAAGGGACTTTTGACTTAGTCTCACTCTTCTTGAAACTTTTGGCTTTGTCTCACCCATTCCTAGGGACTTTTGATTTATCCTTACCCATGCTAAGGGACTTTTGGCACAACCAAACCTATTCAAGCCACTTTACACACATAAACACATTTCAAGAAGTATAATTGTACCATAGCTTGTAAGCAATAACTAGAAACATTTCTCATGGTTCAAATATACACACAAGCACTCAAAGACAAATAAACATCCAAATTATACATGAGAAAAAAGTTAAAGAGATACCTTAAGGCAAGATTTACACACTTTTCTCTTAATTATTCTTCCTCTCTTTCAGCCACACACTTGCAACTAGGTGGAACTTGATTCCCTTGGCCTAAACACATCAAATAGGTCACAATTACATCATTAAAGCAAGCTCTAATATCACACACACTCTACGGATGCTCACTTTCTCATACAACTCTATTATGATTCCATACAAGATCTAATGAAGCATTTATTAGAATTCATGCTCTTGACTCCATTTAGATTCCTTGGAGCCATCACAATTTCAATCCTAAGAGCTTAGATATAGTTTGCTTCTTTAAGTCTTAATTTGGAACTTATACCTCCATCTCACAACCTAAGGTTTCTATTTTTTTTTTCAAGGTTTCCTTTGATGTTCTTCTATCATATTTAGTCTCTTTCTAGCCTTAGAAAAATTTAAAACTCTCCCTAGGTGCTCATAGTGGTCTTGGCTGAAACACCCTCATGGAAAGTGACCCATGGAGTTTGCTTTATTTTCTTGAAGGGAATGGCACATGTGAGGCTTTGTGGGTCTGAAGAACCCATATAGACTCTTAGACAACTAAAAATACCACTAAAAAGCTTCATACATATCAAGGTGCAACAAAATCCCTAGGTTTTGGTAGCTTGAAAACTAATACTTCATTTTGGAATTTCTTTGCATATACTTGTTTCTCACTCTCAAAAACCTAGGTTTCATGCTTGGTTTAGGTCAGAACTCACTCCCTCTTAGCATATTACATTAGCCTCTCATAATCATCTATGAGAATACATGTGCTTAATTTCATTGAAGAACAAAGAAAATTCATTAAAAATAATACCATTACTTGCGTCATGTAAGGTCTAAAATTTTTGTCTCACATGTCATGGCTTATATGAGCTCACCCATATAATTCTCCAATTAAAATACATTCATACAACTTAAAACCATCATAAAATAGCACAAGAATCCTGAGCTCATAGCATTCATGCATCAAAACATAAGACTAATCTTGGGTTCTGTTGCCAGATGCCAACTTTGGAAAATTATAACTAATTCTAAAAAAATTGAAATCAAACACACTATACAATTTTGGAAAGTTACAGATGTTAAATTTAGATAAAAATAAGTCTAGACTAAAACAAAAATGTTTAGCCACTAAATATTGATGAAACAGTACCAAAGGTATTGTTGCATTACTGGTACTAACTCCAAACTTTAAAAATTCATATCACTCTGCTCGGACCTCCAAGTGGGGTGATCTCAGTAGCCATGAAAAAGCTTGTTATGTCTAATTTGTGCTTGTAAAATTTCATGAGTATTGGATACCATTTGACTCTCAAATGACATAGGAAAAGAAATTGACTATATGAATAATAACTATATCAGTTCAACAGCTTTTTGGAAACTTTAAAAATTCATAACTAATTCTCTAGAGCTCTAAATAATTTGGTCTTTAGTTTTTCAAAAAGCTATAGATGAGATTTATTTGCATGCCAAATTTCATGGGAAAATTCGTCCAATTAGTCAGTTTGTGTTATAAGGTTGCAAAATGGCACTTTTTGGTCTCTTTAAGGGTCATAAATGATCCAATTTGACTTCTAGCTTTTCTAGGGCCACTTGAGCATGTGGGAAAGTATAAAAATAGCCTATTAAACATGTCCAAAGGGTCTAAATACCCAAACCTCACAAATTCTTTCTCCCATTTGATGATATTCATAAAGAACATACATATGCATCCTTGCCATTCAAGGTAAAAAACATGTTATTCCATTCATTTGCTTCCAATTCTTATACATACATCACATATCCATATAATTACACATGTTCAAGAGGTTATAGATCATTTACAAGATGGGGATACATCACTTGACAAGGTTATATTTACAAAATGAACAAATAACAACTCCTTCGTCAAACTCCTTACTTTCAAGTGTGGTGGCTCTCATTTCCTTACTCACTTGGTCCATCTAGATATGTTAGGTAATGGGGAGGGAATAGTGAGATTCTAAGAATCCCAATAGCCCTTCTCCCTTTTAAACACACATAATAAATGCAATTTCAAGTCTACAAATGTATGCATGGCTATCTTGAAATTCATAAATATACATGGAACATTTTTCACATTCAAGAAAGTATACTCATTATGCATGGGCTTGCCAAGATAATGGTTTAGCCTCACCTATTCTCTTTTGGGACTTTTAGACTTGCATCACCTACTTTCAATAGACTTTTGACTAAGCCTCACTCTTCTAGAGACTTTTAGCCTTGTCTCACCAATTCTTAGGGACTTTTGACTCATCTTCACTCTTGCTAAGGGACTCTTGGCTTTACCACACTCAAGCAAGTCAAAGCACATTCATAAAACATCATTCAAGCACATAAATCAAACTTCATGGTACCATGGCATATAAATACTTACTAGAAACACCTTTCATGGCTTAAACAAACACATACATTCAAAGACAAGAAAAGATCCCAAGATATATGAGAGAAATGAGAGAAAGCTACCTTGTATATAAGAACACACTTTAACCCTTGAAATTTCTTCCTTTCCCTCGGCCAAACACCTATAAGGAGGTGGAGATTCCTTTGGTTTAAACACATCAAATGGGATCCAATTACACTCTTGGAACATTCACTAATGCCACATACTCTTTAGAAAACATTGGCACTTATATGATTCAATTATGGTTCCATAAAGCACCTAATGAAGCAACCTTGGAAATTCATGGTCTTAGCTTTATTCTCTCCCTTAATCTATGACTCTTGACTCCATTTAGACTCCTTGGAGCCATCACACACTCATTTCAAGGAGCCTAGCTATGTGTTGCTTTATTATGCTACAATATGGAACCTATACATCCATCACACTTTCTAGGCTTTCTAAATTATTTTGAAGGCTTCTTCTCATACTCTCCCATAATATATGATGCAAAACTAAAATTTCATGAGTAATTGAATTCATTTGAGCCCTCAAAAGTACAAAAAACTAGAATTGGCTAGTATGAATAGTACCAGGGACTATTCTGTATAATTTTTTAAATTTTGGAAATTTATAAAATATTCTATAGAATTCTAAAAATGTATATTTTTGACTTATTAGAAAACTGTTAATGTCCTTTAATTGCATGCTAAATTTTAACTCCAAACTAAGCCATTTAGGCTATTTTTCGTGGATGTGCAATTTAAAATCATTTTAGACCAACTTTAGGTTATGGTCTAAATGATTTCCAATTTGCACTCTCCCACTTTGAACAAATTTTAATTATCCTAGGCATGCAATCCATAAGGTCAAACAAATAAAATAAGGCTGGCATAAAAATATGATCTCTCAAACCTTAAATATAAATATGAACTATCATGTATCTTGCATACACATCATGGTATAAATGTATCACTTTCATCTCAAAATGACATATATTAAAGTACTTTAACTCATACATATGGTTCTATCATAAGACATCATTTTATACATCAATTTACATCATAAAGCATTATTGTTACAAAAAGATATGCTACTCCTACCATACTAATACATTCATCACATTTTGGTACACATAATACTCTTAATACATCCTTTTTAAAGTCTATTTGTAATACCCAGTTATTCTAAAAAGACCTGAAATTGATTAGTTATAAGAGGAAGTCCCATAAATGGAAAGAATTGAGGTCACACAAAATTAGAGTAATAATCTAAACATAAAAAAATGAAGATACAAGGCTAAAGATGCCCGAAAACTGAAGCCAGAATTGCTGAATAAAATTTGGCAAAAAGGCAGTGGCATTTTTGTAAATGTAGGTAACTTTTAGAAACCTCAAAGGAGAGATCTTTAAATGGGAAATATGAGTTTTTCAGTGTTCTAAGAGGCCCTAAAAACTATAAGAACCCCTAAAATGGCCAAAATCTCTCTGGTTTACATTTTAGAACATTAGTTGACTGAAACTTTGACCAATTTATTCGGGAAGGTTTTTAATCTAATTTGGGTGAAACTAAAGGCATTTTATGAATTAGAAACCTAAATTTCTTGATGGAAAAGATAGTTCTAAAAAAGGAGTTGAAATGAGCCCAAATGGGAAGAACCAAGATGAGGGACTAAATTGTAATTTTGAAAATGTGTTAAATGAGCCCCCTTGCTTCTTATTTACACACCCCACCTCCTCCTTCTCTCTTGACCAACCTAATTCTACTCCAAAATAGAAGGGAGATCAGCTTGAGGAGGCACACCAAAGGATGAGCAAAGGAGGGAGAAAACATAGTAAAAAGTGTAAGAATTTCATAGATTTTCATGTCTTCTCCTTCACCAATCTTCTTCTTCTCTTTCTCCTCTTTTCTCCTATGGTTTTGGTGACTAATTTAGGATTAATATATGGCTAGTTTAGTAAGAAAAAGTTAGAATTGGAAGGAAAATCTGGAAGCACTTGAAAACTCATTGAAAAAGCTTTGAAATAAGGTAAGAACCATGGCCTTTTGTTGCTTCCTCTTGCTTACTCTTCTCATGGTAGTTTGGCCAAACCTAGGCCTACCTAATAAGGAATGAATTCAAGCTAAAACAAGGTAGAGACAAGGGTTTTCAAGCATGAAGAATAAGAATATACCATTAGATTTAAAAGAAAAGCAATAAAAACCAAGTTATATAACATAGGGTTTTTGTTACACCTAGCCGATTTTGAAGTTTTCTAAGGATAAGTTAGCCTATGTAAGAGACCATAAGACATCTAGGAAGCTTCACAAGTGCCAATTCCCTAAGAAAATTCAACAAAACTCCATGGGTGGCAACCATGGTGTATGTCTCAGCCAAGGCATGATTTAAGAACCTAAGGAGAGTTTTCTTTTTTTCTAAGGATAAGAATAGCCTAGATATGATTAATAAACATCAAAGGAAGCATTAGTTTGAATTTAGAAATCATGGTTTATGAGATAAAGGTTTAGGTTCCTTTGTAAGACATAAAGAAGCAACTTGAGTTTAGATTCCTTGAAGTGAATTGGTGATGACTCTAATGAGTTTAAATAGAATCAAAAAACTTAGATTGAATGAGAAATTAGAGTCAAGATTATGAATCCTAGGGGTTGCTTCATTGCACTTATACGAAACCATAATGATGTCATAAGATCAGGTAAGCTTGCATAGAGTTTGTGTGAGACTAGAACTTGCTCAAATGGTGTAATTGTGTCTCAGTTGATGTGTCTAGGCCAAGTGAATCAAGCTTCTCCTAGTTTTACGTGTGTGGCCGAGAAAGAGAAGGAAAAACTCAAGGGGAAAAGTGTGCTTCTTGACTTAAGGTAGCTCTTTAACCTTTCTTGCATGCATTTCTTGGATGTTTGATTGTCTTTAGATGTTTGTATGTATGTTTGAACCATGAGATATGTTTATAGCCATTGATTTAATGTCATGGTATCATTATGCTTCTTAAATGAGATTTTGAATGCAAAGTGTCTTGAATGGGTGTAGTTATACCAAAAGTCCCTTAGAATAGGTAAGGATGAGCCAAAAGTCCTTAAGGATCAGTGAGACAAAGTTAAAAATCTTAAAAAAGAGTGAGGCTAAGTCAAAAGTCCCTAAAAATGGGTAAAGCAAATCCAAAAGTCCCAAAAAACGTGAGTGAGGCTAGACCATCATCCTTTAGAGCCTATATTTGATAGGTATGAATTTCTATGATATGAGAATATGTTTGCGTATGCTTACAAGACGTGTTAATGACATGATTGCATTCTTTGACATGAGAATATGCCATATATGTATGTTTGAAAGGGTAAAAGAGCTATTGGGATTCTTTGAATCTCACTCTCTCCCATATTATGTCTAACCATGTCTAGGTGGAGCTCAAGGAATAAGAAATGGGAGCCAAGCACCTTGAAGCATAGGACTTTGACAATGGAATAGGAAATTTTGTATTTTGATGTCACATTTTGTAACTATATAATGTATATGTGATGTAAACCCTTTAGCATATTTAAATGTATATCATTATGATATATGAATCAATCTTGGAATCAAATGAATGAATAAGTGAGAGTTTGACATCCTTAAGCCTTGATGCATGTGTGTATTATGACAACCAGGATGGTGGTTTTGAGATGTATGATGATTTGAACCACTTAGGATGCTCTCTTAGGCTATGTTTATGCTTTTAGATGTGCTCAAATGGTTGGTGGAATGAATATAAGGACCATTAGGTGCAATTTTGGACCCTTTTATGGTTTCAAATTTGACATAATCTTGAGCTGAACCACAAACTAACCAAATGGATGATTTGTGTGCATGAATTTTGGCATGAATATAGGTCTCATCTAAAGATTTTCATAAAGCTAAAGATCACCCTAATTTGGGAGCTCTAGAGAATTTATTATGAATTTTTCAAATTTGGTTAAATTATGCAGAATTGTCTAAGTTACTATTCATATGGTTAGTTTACATTTCTATATCATTTAGGAGTCAAATAAAATCCAATGCCTATAAAATTTTACAAGCATAAAGTAGACATCATAGCTTTCCATAGCCATCAAAAGCACCTCATTTGGAGTTCTGTAGAAGGAGATATGAATTTTTGAAGTTTGAGTTCAGTTGTAGGATGCATCAGTGACAAGAGTTACTATTCCATTAGTTTTCATAGGGCAAACCTAGTAGTCTTGATCTAACAGTTTTATGGTATTTAGAGGACATCTGTAGCTTTCCAGAATGGTATAATTTGCATAATTTTGAGTTTTCTAGAATTAATTATAATTTTTCAAAGTTCATACCAAAATATAGAGTTTCATTGAAATTGCAAGTGTGATGTGCATTTCATGTTCTATGCTCTAAATCCAACTTTTTGGCTCTAAATTGTGTTATTTTTGGCTGATTACGTGTGTTAAGGATGGAAAATAAATATGATAAGCCTATATGGGTCCACAAAGTCAAGAAAGCATTTATTTTAGCTTATAATGTCGATTATTTCCACTGCTAAAGGTGTGAATTTCATGAAAATGGATTTAGTTTGATACTTTTAGCTAGCTTTAAGATATAATAGATGCTAAAGAGATATGGTATGACACTAATTCTTTTGAACTTTCTTGCTTTGGCATGATGACATTGAAATAGTTAGTGAGAACATATGGGTGAGATTTGAGAAGAATCTTAATAGCTAATTCTCAACCAACCAATGTAATATATGAACATCGGTGAGTAAATGTAATGCATGTGGTGCAAGGATGTTATGCATATGCTTCATGTAACTTAAATGCATCATTTAGTATAAAAACTCATTCATTATCAAGCTATGGCATCATCATGAACTAGCTAGGCTTTACTAAACTGAACCTGAGGCCAAGGAAGAGCTACTATGCTTAATTCCATGTCATAGGGAGCTAGGGAGCTGTTACATAACCATCTCATACACATATAGCTCATTTTGAAAAAACATAACAAAACTAATCTCATGAATGCATCAGCAACAACACATATGAGGTATTTCAACTCATTCAAGCATTCATATGCATGCAAAAAAGGAAGATAGAGCTACCTTAGAGCTTATGAAGGTCCAAAATGCCCATTAGCCCACTTCTTGAGTACACTTATCTTTGCTCTTCTTGACTTGACAATCACAATTAGGTGAGTTTAGACTAGATTTGCCTATAAAAATCAATCCATAATGCAAATTAATCCATTTGAATTCATTTTAAGTCCTATCACTGACATTTAATTCCATTAAAGCCTAGCATGCAACTTGAAACTAATTTAGGTGCATTAGGAGGGCAGCTATTGTTTATTCTTTATCAAGGCCTGAAATTCTCATATGCTAGGTGCCATATGGCCCTAATGGAATCTATTTGAACCATTATATGCTTAATTAAAAAGGTTTAAAAGTTAACTTGCTTCTTTAGCCACATTTAGGCCTTAAAATTTTAACTTTTAATCTAAAGCTCCTAATTTCAATCCAAGGGTTCCATAATTCTTTATTTTTCTCATCTAAGTTCCTAAATTCATTAGAACTCAAGAAAACACTCCCTAGGTGCTTCTTTATGCTCATGGCTGAACATATGCTTCTTTGGGAGCCCAAGGAGTTTTGTTCATTTCCTTTGGGATTTTAATGTATGAAAACATTCCTTGGCTTCTCTTTAGTCTAATTATACTTTCATATAACTTAAATTATGCTCTTAGGGTTCCATAGCTCCTTAGGTGCAACTAAAATCCTAACTATCCCATCTTGTGTTTCATAGCTTCTCATGGCATTTTAATTGCATATTCTAATTCCTCATGTTTCAAAAATCGCTAATCCCATCATGATTAGTCAAGAAGCAATCTCTTTCTGGATCTTCTTAGAGTGGCTGAACACGAAGAGAGAAGAGAAGGTAAAGAGAAGCAAACATTCCATGAAGTTACATACCTTGTTTCAATGCTTATTAAGAGTAGAATTTGATGTTATCCTTAGTTTCCCCAAATCCTCTCCTTCTTCAAAAAGTTTAGCTACAAAAGCACCCCTTTTAAGAAATTAAAACCACCAAGTGATTGAGAGCTTAGAGTGGAGAACAAAGTTGGTGAAAGGTGTGCCATGAAAAGAGCAAAATTTCTTACTTATCTTTAACCTTTCTTCCTCACTTTCTCTCTCTTCTTTCGTGCAACTTGAGTTGCTGATTCAAAAGCAAATAAGTCTGTTCTAGGTAATGGAAGATGGTGTGGGTTCAAATAAGGAAGAAAAGAGGTTGTTTTATAATAAATTCAAAATTTCCATTATGCCCCTTCAACTTCATTTCCTTCATTTAGAATCGTTTTAGCTCCTTTTTTTTAGAATTATTTTTTTTCATATAAAAATTTAGGTCCTATAGTTTATTAAAAACATTTAATTTTAGTTTTATAGGGTTCAAAACCATCTTAAATTGTCTAGTCAAAGTTTGGGTTAACTGACAACCTAAATTATAGATTGAAAGAGTTTTTGGTTATTCTAACAGTTTCTATGGTTTTTTAGGGCTTCTGAGAACCCTAAGGACCTTAATTTTGCCATTTAAAACTTCTTTTTTGGATTTCTAAAAATTTACCTAAAATTATAATTTTGCCATTATCTTTTTGATTTATTTCATTTAGCTACTTTTGCTCTAGTTTCGGGCCATCCTTTAGCTTATTACCTCATTTTTTGTTGCTCAGATTATTATTCTATTCTTATTTGACCCTATTACATTCTATTCTAGGTCCTTCTCTCTATTATCTCATCAATTTTAGCTTGAATTTTAAAAGATTAGATATTACATTTTGTCTCTCTTAAATAAAATTTTATCTTCAAAATTTAGTTACTTACCTCATTAAAACAGTTTTGGATACTTCTTTCTCATATCTTCTTCCAGTTACTAGGTGGCCTCCTTAGGGGATATTCCTTTCCAAACTACTTTCACTAATAGTATTCTTTTGTTCCTTAACTACTTAATTTTAATATCCATGATCTAATCTGGTGATGTTATATAAAACAACATTGTCTTGCAAATGCACATTTTTATGCTTTATGACATGTGATAGGTCAGGTTAGCAACTTCTTGAGTTGGGATACATGGATTACATCATGCATTTGGGATAGGTTCGGAGGAAGGGCAAGTCTGCAGGCCACAGGTTCTACTTTATCCAGAATCTAGAATGGACTTATATACTTTGGTCTAAGCTTTTTACTCTTATGGACATACTTATTCTTATGACTAGAGATACTCTAATGAATACATGGTCTCCAATCACAAACTCTAATAGCCTTCTTTTTTTTTATTTACATAACTCTTTTGCGTGCTTTGAATTGTTAGAAGTTTCTTTTTGATCATTTCTATCTATCTAGAGATTTAGTCCACTAGCTTTGGGCCTATAAGGCTCCTCTCTCCAAGCTCAACCAAACACATTGGCGACTTACACTTCCTCCCATATAATGCTTCATATTATGCCATCAAGGATACTAGATTGATAGCTATTATTATAGGAAAACTCCACTAATAGCAAATAGGTATCCTAGTTCCCTTTTATCTCTGAGACACAAGCCCTCAACCTATGATCTAAGGTTTGAATTGTTCTTTCTGTTTGGTCATCTATTTAAGGGTGGTAGGTTGTGCTAAATCTTAATCTAGTTCCTAAGGTATCTTATAAGGATCTCCAGAAATTCAAAGTGAATATAGGATTTCTATCTAATACTATGCTCCTAGGCACCTTTTTTAGTCTCACTATTTCCTTTTATATATAGATGGGCAAATTATCTAGGTGTATGTGACCTAATTGCTTAGAAATGATCAGATTTAGTTCATATGTGCAGTATCACCTATATAGCATTATGCCTCGATGATTTTTGTCACACCATATCAAGCTATATCGAGATATTTCTCAAATAATATCAATAACGGCATAAAACAATCATTTTCATGAATTCACACCCTTAGCAGTGCAAATGATCGTTATTAAAGGCCAAAGTAATTTAATCTTTGGATAAATTGACCATATGGCCTTACTAACATCATCTTTCATCCATAACACTTTTAATAGACCGTAAATATCACAATTCAAGGCTTGCATGTCAGGTTTAAAACCATCCATACCCAATTCCATATCATACATGGATCAACACATTTATATAAGAAGACCTTATACTTATTGGCGGAAAACCTTGTCAACAAGGTCTTAGAATTTACACTGCAGAATACGAGATCTTATCGACAAGATCTTTGACCTAGGTGACAAGATGTTATCTAAGCATTAAAATCAACATGGTTTAATGCCAAACCTATATTTAACAATTTCTAACTAACTCATGTATGTCAATCATAGAGTTTTAAGCAAAACTCACATGAGTTTCAAGCAATGTTCACTCCTTTTCATAAGTTTTCAACACTTAGTTTAGGCCACTAAGGGTTCATTTTAAGCTAAAGGGGGTCTAAACTCTAATCTTTCTATTCCCTAATTCATTTCCATCATAAACAAGTTTGTTCATGCCCATTTTGGCATGTTTAGCTCAAAGAACACCTAAAATCCTCATAAAACCCAAAATGACAAGAAACACATAAACTCTGTACTAATTTTAAAAATTCATAACTTGAGCTAAAGAGCTTCAAATTATGCAAATGAGGACTTTCTAGAAAGCTCATAGTGTCCTTTAACTACCATAAAAAAATTACAAATAAAAACTATTTTTTATCCTATAAAAACTAATAGAACAATGCTACAGGTCTAGAACTCGTACTGCAATAAACCAAAAAATTCAAAACTTTATTTCTCTCTCTACAGAACTCTAAATAAGGTAATCTAGGTGGCCATGGAAAGCTTATAATACTAACTATGTTCTTGTGAAATTTCATGAGTATTAGACTTCATTGGTGCCTCCAAAAAACACCAAAAACTAGATTATCTAGAAACACAGTACCATGACAGTTTCTATATATTTTGGCTAAATTTGAAAAATCATAAAATATTCCATAGTACTCCAAAAATTATGATCTTTAGCTCTATGAAACAAAATCAATGAGATCTATATGTTTACTAAATTTCATGCCAAAACTCATTCATTTGATCTAGTTTTGGTTCAGGGGCAAAATATAGCTTAAAATAGGAATTATATGGCTATAAATGATACCAAATGGCTTTCTACTTGAACCATGACTATTTAGGAAAGTCTAAAAGCTTAAACATATCATGTAGAAGCATCATAACATGTACAAAACCTCATGGAACTCAAATTCACTATTCCACTTACAAAAATACACATAGACATCATGGGTCACGGATGTCCAAGACACACATTCCCATACATTTAATTCCAAATCTGGTTTATATAATATATTTACATGATTTTACATATACTCAAAGGTTTATATCTCATAAATAACTTATGCATACATAATTTGACATAAATTTGCATAAAAACTATTCTATTATCAAAGTATTATAATTCATACTCCTTGGCCTCCATTCTTTGCTCCTTGAGCTTCACCTAGACAAAGTTTAGATAGAAAGTGGGGGAGAGTGAGATTCAAAGAATCCCAATAGCTCCATCACCCTTTCAAGCAAGCATACATGGCATATAATTATATCAAAGAACATAAGTATGCATCAAACACTTTCAAGAACCATTCAAATCATGTTTTCAAGATTACATTAACATGTCAAGATCAAATCCAAGCTCTAGGGACTTTTGGTCTAACCTCACCCTATTATTTGAGACTTTTGGATTAGCCTCACCCATTTTTTAGGGATTCTTGACTTAGCCCTCACTCATTTCAAGAGACTTTTAACCTTGTCTCGCCCATTCTTAGGGACTTTTTATAACGAACGGTAAATATTGTAAAACGATGAAATGAGTAAATTTGAAAATCAAGTCCCCTTGAGATGAGTGATTTAAGGTAAAACAAAATATGAATAAAATTTTAAATAATAAAAAATAAGGATTGGAGCCTTGAGTTGCCTAGAAACCGGGCTCGGAGTGATTCAAAAAATTTGCCCAAAAGGCCAGTGATATTTTCATAAATAAGTGCAATTTTGGAAGAACACACAAGAGGGCTTTTTAAATGAAAACTTTGAGTTACCCAGGGTTTTTAGAGGCCCCAAAAGCCATGGGAAGCCCCAGGACTGGTAAAGCCCCTCCAGTGTACTTTTTTCAATATCGATGAACCCGAACTTTGACAGATTCATTTGTGAAGGTTTTAACTCCAATTTGAGTGATTCTGATAATATTTTATTAAATTGGGAACCTAAATTTTATAATGGAAAAGATGATTCTAAAAAAGAAGCTAAAACAAAAAGCCATTTTGAAAGAGGCAAAATTGGAATTTCGCTTAAGAAAAAAGCTTCTTGAACTCCCTTTAAAGCTCACATTTTTTCTCCACTCTTCTCTATGATTCTATTTTGCCCAAAAACCAAAAAAAAAAAACTTAAGGGTGTGAGGTGCATAAGAGAAGAGGAAAGAGAGAAGAAACCAAGGCAAGAAAGGTAGGTAAATTCATGGAATTTCATGCTTCTTTCTTTTTCAATCTTGCTCTTCTCCTTCCATGCTTTCTTTCGATGATTTTCTTGAGATGATTGGTTCCATTTTTGGTCCAGAACTTAAAGGGGTAGTTCAAAATTTTTAAGAAGATGCAAACCAAGAAGAAGAAGCTTTGAAAAAACACTTGAAACCAAGGTAATTGCTTGTTGTTGTTGCTTCTTGTAACATCCAATTTTCTAAAAATGAGAGAAAATGTAAGAAATATAATGTACAGTTTCTCTGTAACGAATAAAACTCACGGATACAGAAGGAAGTCTCTCAAAATGACTTAATTAAGGTGCCACAAAATTTGGGAAGCATTCTAGACTCCTAAAAATGAGAATCCCAAGCTCAGATAAAAAGATAAACAAAGCTAGAATGAGAAACAAAATTTGACGAAAAACTTACGAAACGTAATGGCATTTTCATAATTTTGAAAAAAATTTAGAATTTACATAGGAGAGCTTTTTAAATGAAATTTTTGAGTTTTCCAGGGTTTTAAGAGGCCCTGAAAAGCATGAAAAGCCCCAGGACAGTTAAAACCCCTCCGGTGGACGTTTTCCAATGTCAATGTACTTGAACTTTGATAGATTTATTCAAGAATGTTTTAACTCTGATTTGAGTGATTCCAAAGGTATTTTACTAAATTGAGAACCTAAATTTCATAATGGAAAAGACATTTCTAAAAAAGGAGCTAAAATGAGTAAGAAACAAAAATACCAAAAACGAAGGGCAAAATTGAAATTTTTGAGAAAGTGGAAGATTCTTGAACACACTTTAAGTTTCTTATTTCTTCTTCCCTTCAATTGCACAGCCCATTCTGCCTAAAAACTAGAGAAAACACCAGCTCTCTTAGGCACACCTAGGAAGAGAAGAAAGGAGGAGAAAAAGTAAGGAAAAGGTAAGGAATTTCATAGATTTTCATGCTCCTTCTTCTTCCAAACTTATTCCTCTCCTCTTGAGCTTTCTTCCTTTGATTATAATGAAGTTCATAAATCTATTTTAAGGAAGAAATTGAGGGAAAAATTTGGATTTGAAGAGAGGAGCTTGAAGAAGACAAGATTCAAGTGAGAAAAAGTAAGAAAACAAGGTAATTTCTCCTCCTATGGTTGCTACCTTTGGTTCCCCTCTTCCTCCATTTTGCCTAACATAAGAAACCTTAGGAGGACTTGGTTTTTAGGTAGAAACAAGGGTGAATCTAAGGAAAAAGGGTGTGGAGATTAAGAATATGTAAAAGGAATTAACAAAAAGCCATTAGATTTCAAGATGCAATTTTTAGGGTTTCAATTGCACCTTGTAAAATATGATTTTGTATGATGATTCCTAGGCCTAAATAAGAGTTTAAATGAGTTCCTAAGATCCCTAAGAGGCTCCTCACATGCATCTCGCCTTGAGAAAACTAAGCAAAGTCCAAGGAAGCCAAAAACCTCTATTGTCTTGGCCTAAGGGAGATAGCATAGCTAAGGAGAGTTTAAAATTTTTCTATATCCATTCTTGAGTCATATATGATGAATGAAAATGAGGGGAGGCGTTGGAAAAAAATTAAGAAGCTTAGAGAATGAGTTAGTGCCTTATGTTCCATATTATGACCTAAAGAAGTAACATATAGTTAGGCTCTTGGTTTTGATTGTGTGATGACTCCAAGAGGCTTAAAAGGAGTCAAGAATCATATTTGAAAGAAAAGAATGGAGCCTAGAATTTATTTGAGGGGTGTTGCTTCATTAGGTGTAATTATGAAACCATAATGAGGTTATAGACTAAGCTAGAGTTCAAGCAACTTGTGCGGCCTTAGAATTACTTTCATGAACCTAATTGGCTTCCATAAATTGTGTTTAGGCTAAGAGAAAGTATCCCCACACTTCTGTGTGTGTGTGGCTGAAAGAGGGAGCTTGGATTCAAGAGAAAATGTGTGTAATTGTATCCAAGGTAGCTCACTCCTCCTTCTCTCATGCATGATTGTTTGCTTTACTTGTCTTTGAGTGTGTGTACATGTATTTTTAAGCCATGAAAATTATTCTAGCATGACTTTGATTCCATGGTGCCATGATGTTATAATATGCTTTCATATGATGCTTATGATGTGTGCTTTGCTTTGCTTGAGTGTGGTGAGGCCAAGAACCCTTAGCCATGGTGAGGATGAGCCAAGAACCCTTAAGATTGGTTGAGATAAAGTAAAGAGTCTTCCAAAAGTGAGGTTGACTCCCAAAAGCATGGTTGAGTCCAAAAACCTCTTAAAGAATAGGTGAGGCAAGTCCAACATCCATAAGAAATTGGGTGAGGCCAATCCACTTTCTTGGCAAGCCTTTGTATGCTATGTATGACTTTCTCAAATGATGAAAATGCCTTTTGAATGTTTGCACATGTCAACATGACCATACATGCATTTATGAGACTTGTTTGCATCCATTATGTATGATTGAATGGGAAATGAGTTATTGAAATTCTTTGAATCTCATCCCCTCCTCTTTAATGATCTAACATGCTAGGTGGACTAAGTGGACAAGGTAATGGAAGCCAACCACCTTGAAGAAGAGAGCTTGATACCAATATGCATAGTTTTTACTTTTTAAAGCCATAATGATGTCTAATAATGTAAATTATTGCTGTTTATAGTCTATGACCTTTGGAGCATATGTAATTATGATAATATGTTATGTTTAAATAGGAGAATGTATTATGTGACCACTAGAATGCCAATTGAGTATGTATAGACAATGTGGCTTATTGAATGAGTTTATGGAATTGTGTATAAGTATGGGTGAGATAGCCAAAATGAGATGCATGAGGGTTGGCACTATTTGGGCAACTTACACAAGTCCTAATTATGCTTTTAGACTTGCCCAAGAGGTTCCAAACCCCAAGGAAAGCCATTTAGACATTTTGGTATCCCATATAGAGCCAAAATTTACCAATTTAGAACCCTATGTCACTTTTTATCCAAATGAGCTCTTCTTGAGCTAATATTTGGCATGCAATTAGAGCTTGTTGAGAGATTTTTGGGAAGATAAATAACAGAATTTTTGGACGTCCATAGAATATTTGATGAATTTTCAAAGTTAAAATTTTTTTTTGTTTTGGTCAGGTCACTGTTCACTCAGATCCGAAAATGAAATTTGTCACACAGGGCTCCAATGATGTCCAATTGCCATGAAATTTTATATAGAGAAATTAGAAATTCCCAGTGACTTGTGCCAACAAGAAGCACCCCATTTGGATTTCTAAAGAGAGAGATATGAATTTTCAAAGAATCTATCTAGTATCAGGAACTCTAGCCAATCTTTGTTACTGTTTGATTAAGTTTCGAGGTCTGGGTATGTTTGAACTGGTTTGAAGTTATTTTTTCCTTCTAGAAAACATCCAAAAATTTCTAGATTGGTATCATTTACATGGATTGGATTTCTTTTGGAATTAATTGGATATTTTTGAAGTTTCTTGTAGAATTCTATGATAGCATCAGTAGACAGCCTGACCTCTAGACTATTTCGAATGTCAAATGTCCTCTTTGTTGGATGTTATGGTCTGGACATATTTTTAGCATGAATTAGACATGTGTAGCTTTCTAGGATAACTAAGAATGCATAATTTTAATTTGTCTAAAATTATTTATGATTTTTCAAAGTTGTGACAGAAATGTGAAAAAATCTGGCCGAAAATGAATATGTATATTTCATGCTTCCCTTCGAGTTTCTTGAAATGTAGGCCACTTTTAATGATGGAAATGAGTTGTATCCATATAATTAAATATGAGAATATGTTGTATGAGCTCACATGGTCCATGTGACACCGAATGGAATTTTCATACACGACGCAACGCAAAGAAAGACATTATTTTAATTCCCTTTTTTTGCTCTTTCATGGAATTTATGAATGTAAAGTTTGGGAATGTTGTGAAATGAGCTAGAAATATATGGTGTTACACTTCTTCTCCTTGCTCCATGGATGGGTGTGTTCGGTCAAACCAGAACCAAGAGAGGGGGAAGTTCTGCCTAAAAATAAGAGAGGAACTAGGGTTTTAGACTATGGAGAAGAGGAATATGGCATGAAATTCCAAGGAAAACTAATAGAAATCAGTGTAGGAAAGTGTTGAGTCCTAGGAAGTTTTGCAAAATATGATTTTGTGTGAGTGTTTTCTTGGCTATTTAAATGTTCTCTTGAGCTTCTAAGACTCCTAGATACCTCCCCAAGTGACTCTCCCATCAAGAAAAAGTTTGAAACTCCAAGAATCCCTTCCGTGGTGCTTGTCTCAACCTAACTAGGTTCCATAGGCTAGGGAGTGTTTTAAATTATTCTAACCTTGGTTTGAGACTTTATATGATGTTAGAAGATGGGAGAAACAATTGGGAAAAATTTAGAAGCCATAGATTGGGAGATGGGACAATGGTGTCCATAATGGTGCTTTGTGAAGCAACTTGATTCTAAGCTTGTGCAAATGATTGTGTGTGGGCTCCAAGGACCTTAAATGAGCCCAAGAGGCCTAGAAATGCAAAGAAATAGGTACCTAGAGCTTGAATTGTAAAGATTGCTTTAATAGGCCATTTATGGAAAGTGTGCATTTAAGAATATAATTAGTGTCTTGGCTTGCTTCAAGTGCATAATTGTATACTAATTGTGATGTTTAGGTCAAGAGAATCCTACTCCACCTAGGTGCTCTTGTGTAACTGAGAAAGGGAAGGAACAAACTAAGTAAAGCTTGCATCAAGTCAAAGGTAGCTCTCCACCTCATTCTCCTCACATTCTTGTGCATGTGTATGTCTTTGTGTGCATATATGTGTTTATGTGACTTGAGAATATGCCACTTGATGTTTGAGTTTGCATTGGTACCAATGTGTGTTCTTGAATGGCTTGTTTGTGAAAATTTCTCCTAAGGGTGAGGTAATGCCAAAAGTCCTTTAATGTAGGTGAGAAAGTGCCAAAAGTCTTAAGGCATGGGTGAGACAAGGCCAAAAGTCTCTTGAATAGGTGAGGCCAAGTCAAAAGTCCCTAAGCCAAGGGTGAGGCATATCCAAAAGTCTTAAAAATAGGATGAGGCAAAACCAAAGGTCCCTAGAGCTTCTTGATGATATGATTATGAAAGTGTAGCATGAAAATGTTGAAATTGTGCATTCATGATCTAAGTAGCCTATTTACTTGTACACTTGATGTATGCATGCCTTGAATGTGTGTGTGAATGAGTTTGTGAGCTATTGAGAGTCTAGGAATCTCACCCCCTTCCCCCTTTCCTCTTGAAATGTCTAGGTTGTACCCAAGGACCAAGAAATGCAAGCCAAGAATCTTGAAGAATTGTATTTTGTCTAATATGTCATCTTACTTGTAGTTGAATGGCAAAGTGAGTTTGTACATGTAATTTTTGAGTTGTAAGACCATGGGCAGTTGTAAAATGATATATGGATATTGTATATACTTTATATGGTACTAAATCAATGAAATCATGAAACTTGCTTCTTGTATGGTTTATGTTTAACTATGCATTAATAGATGTGGGATAGCCAAATTGAGATGCATGAGGTTTGAGACCATTTGGACAGCTCCTACAAATCATATTTATGCTTTTAAACTTACCCAAGAGGTGCCAAATGTCATACCATATACTTTCAACCATCATACTCTCCCATTCATAGGGATTTACACATGTTCTTAGAGAATAAGTCAAGAAAATCACCATTTAAGTGCACTTTTATTGTGTACGTCAGGGTTAAGATTTCCAAATTTATGTTTCGTGGGCCCCATGGATGTTCCAACAACATTTGCTAATTATTTTCCATTCATACAACTCATATCTAACTCAAAACATTAAGCAATCCACGAACCTTAAGGTAAAAACCCCAGATTTCACTTATGCATCGCGACTATACAGTGGCAAATTTTAAGGGAAATTTTGAAAAATTATAACTAAATGTAGAAAAATCAAAATCTACCATGACATAGCTTTCTGCAAAGCTTTAAGTGTTAACTTTACACTAAAAATAAATTCAAGTCATGAATATAGCATTAGAATCACGTTTGATAATGAAATGGCCATAGAGGTCTGACTGCCTTCTAATACTGATACAGTTTACTGTCATAAAATTTAAAATATTCAATTAATTCTAAAAAAATCCAATCTATTAAAATAATACCAATCTAGAAAGATATGAATGTTAGCTAGAGGGAGAAAAATCATTCCAACCCTGTTCAGGTTCATTTCGACCCCGAAAATCAATCAAATAGTGCTTTGGGTCTGACTGTGTGCTTGATACTGGATAGAAACTTCAAAAATTTATATATTCCTCTATAGACATCTAATTGAGGTGCTTCTAATTGGCACAGGTCACTGGGAAGGTCTAGTTTCTGCCTGTAAAATTTCATAGCAATTGGACATCATTTGCCTCATGAATGACAGAATTTCATTTCAAATCAGAATGAACAGTATACTGATGAAAACAAAAAAAATTCCCAAATTCAAAAAGTATCTAAATATTCTATAGACCTTCAAATATTACCCACTTTAGCTTACTAAAAAACTCTCAATAAGAACTAGATGCATGCTAAGTTTCAGACCAAGAAGAGCTCATTTGGATAAAAAGTAATAAAGCTCCACAAAATGGTCAATTTTGCTTCATCTAAGGTATCAACTTAGTCCAAATGGCTTCCTTTTAGGTTTGGGCCACCTTGAACAAGTTTAAAAATGTAATATCCAATTTTCTGAAATTGAGAGAAAACGTGAGAAATGTAACATATGATTTCCTCGTCCATGAACGAAATTCGCTGGATACAGAAGGAAGTCACCCAAAATGAGATAGTTAAGGTTCTAAAAAATTTGGAAAGCATTCTAGACTCCTAAAAATGAGAATCCCAAGCTTAGTCAGAAAGAAAAATAGAGCTAGAATGAAGAAACAATTTCTTACAAAAAGCTTACGAAACGTAATGGCATTTTCGTAATTTTGAGCAAATTTTGGAATTCACACAGGAGGGTTTTTTAAATAAAAGTTTTGAGTTCTCCGGAGTTCTTAGAGGCCCCTGAAAACTATGGAAAACCCTGGGACAGTTAAATCTCCTCCGGTGGATATTTTCTAATATCGGTGTACCCGAACTTTAATGAATTTGTTCAAGAAGGTTTTAGCTTTGATTTGAGTGATTCCAAAAGCATTTTACTAAATTGGGAACTTAAATTTCATGATGGAAAATACAGTTCTAAAAAAGGAGCTAAAATGAAGGAGCGACGAAATTGCAAAGTACGAAGGACAAAATTAAAATTTTTGAAAAAGTCACTTTCCTACACCTATATATAAGTGGCACCCTACTTTCCCCTTCATTTGGAATCAGAAATTTCTGTATAATTCCAGAAGTGAGAGCTAGGGTTTGGGCCCACAAGAGAGGAAGAAGAAGAAGGAGAAAATCCAAGCTTAAGGTATAGAAATTTGCTTGTTTTTCACGCTTTTTCTTAGCCAATCTCTTATCTTCTTTTTCCCTATTCTTCTCCATGAATTCTCTGAAGTTTTAAGGGCTATTTTGAAGGAAGAACTGAAGGGAAAGTTCAAAATTCATAGGACGAAGCTATGGAACGCAAAGAACAAGCAAGAAAATCAAGGAGAACAAGGTATTATGCAATTCTCCCACTTGACCTTCTTCCTCCTTTCTCTCATGGGTATTTCGACCTAGGTAAGGGCAGCCTTAGGGAGTTAAGTTTTCAACCAAACCAAGCATGAATCTTAGGTATTTGAGAGAGGAGAACAAGAATATGCCAAGAAAATAACAAACTAGCCATTAGAATTTAAGATGCAAAACTTAGGGTTTTAAGTTCACCTTCCAAAATCTAAGTTTGTATGATAATTTTTAGGTTTAATTAAGAGTTTAAATGAGTTCTTGAGACCCCTAAGATGCTCCCCACAAGCTTCCTCCTTCAAGAAAACTAAGAGAACTCCAAGAAGGCCAAGGAAGTCCATGGTCTCGGCCAAGATGAGATGTCATAGCTAGGGAGAGTTTTAAATTTTTCTAAGGCCATTCTTGAGTCATATTTGATGAATGAAAATGAAGGGAGGCCTTGGAAAAAATTTAGAACTCATAGAAAGTGATTTGGTGCTTTAGGTTCCATATTATGACCTAAAGAAGCAACATGATGTTAGGCTCCTTGTTTTAATTGTGTGATGACTCCAAGAGGCTTAAAAGGAGTCAAGAATCATATTTGAAAGGAAAGAATGAAGCCTAGAGTTCATTTGAGGAGTGTTGCTTCAGTAGGTGCATTTATGGACCATAATGGAGCCTATAGAGTAATCTAATATCTAAGTAAGTTGTATGACCTTAGAATTTGTTTCATGAACTTAATTGGCTCCCATAAATTGTATCTAGGCCAAGAGAAACCATCTCCACCAATTTTTGGGTGTGTGGCCAAAAGAGGAGGCTTGAATCTAAAGGGAAAAATGTGTAATTGTGTGTAAGGTAGCTCTCTTCACCTTCTCTCATGCATGGATGTGTGTTTAGCTTGTCTTAGAATGTGTGTATGTCTATTTTCAAGTCATGAGAAGTATGCTAGCATGATTTTATATGCCATGATTTCATAATGTCATGTTATGTTTTCAAATGAATGTATGACATTTACTTGAGTTTGCTTAAGTGTGGAGAGGCCAAGAACTCTTCACCATGGTGAGGATGAGCTAAAAACCCTTGAGATTGGTTGAGACAAAGTAAAGAGTCTCCTAAAAGTAAAGTGGGCTCCCAAGAGTATAGTTGAGTCTAAATCTCTTAAAGAATGAGTGAGGCAAGTCCAAAATCCATGAGGAGAAGTGTAAGGCCAATCCAAATACTTGGTGAGCTCTTGAATGTTTTGTATGACTTGTTCACATGCTAAGCTTGCTTCTTGAATGCTCATGATTTGTGTTATATCCATGCATACATTTTTAAGGCTTGCTTTACATATATTATGTATGATTGAAAGGGAGATGAACTATTGGGATTCTTTGAATTTCATTCCCTCATCTCCAATGATCTAACATGCTAGGTGGACTAAGTGGATGTGGTAATGAGAGCCAACAACATTGAAGGAAGGAGATTGACATGAATATGTCTAGCATTTGCTTTTTAGAACCATAATGATGCTTCATGATGGATATTATTATTGTAAATGGTCCACGACCCTTGAGACATATATAATTATTGTAACACCATCATTTCTAGCTCATACCCATCATGCCTTACATGCTCATAAGAGGTATAGGAAGAATAAGGTGAGATCTTCCTTTTTTGACTCATGCACTTTCTTAACATTGCGGCATGGGGTTAAAAATTCATTTTAGTGTCACATGGACCATGTGAGCTCATTCTATGCATCCTCATATTTAATTGCACCAATAAACTCATTTCAATCCCAAAAACATACTTTAAACCCATGGAAACCAAAAAGGGATATGAGACATGTAGATTCATTTTCGGCAGATTTGGCCTCATTTCTGGGCAAAGTTTGAAAATTCAGAACTAAATCTAGAAAAATCAAAAATATATGATCTTAGTCATTATGGAAAGCTTAGGATGTCTACTTCATATTACAAATATGTGGAAGTCATAAAATCATACACACAAAGCGTTTGACATGAGAAATCATCTGGAGGTCGGAGTGGTTCTGATACTGTCATAGTTTACTGATATGAACTTCAAAAATGTCTAACTAATTCCAAAAAAATACAATGCATGCAAAAAATATTACTATAGAAATATATGGATGTTAAATAGAGAAGAAAAATATCTCCAGATCAATTCATCAAGCCAAACTCCCAGAAATCGATGGAACAGTACCTCGGGTCAGGCAAGATGACTGATACTGGGCAAACCTTCGAAAATGCATATCTTCCTCTTTAGACCTCCAAATGAGGTGCTTTTAGTTTCTACAAGTCACTGTGACTGTCTAATTTCTGTCTATAAAATTTCGTAGCCATTGGATCACGTTTGGCCCTCGTATGACACAATTCCACAACTGACCAAATGAACAGTGTTTATGAAAATCCGAATTTCTGATACCAACTTTGAAAAATCATAGAAAATTCTACAGACCTCCAAATGACTTGATCTTTAGCTTCCCAAAAATATCTAGACAAGATCTAGTCTCATGACAAATTTCATGGCAAGGAGAGGTCATTTGGTCAGACGTGGATATCATGGGCAAAAGGACCATTTTCTTGTGTTAAAAGGGGGCTATTGGAGTCCAACTTTGCTTCTCCTGCCTCTAAGGCTCTATGAACACGTGGGAAAGCATCAACATAGATTATTAAACATAACTCAAATGTATAACAACCCAGATTTGTAAAACTCACTCTCCCACACTAACATATACACCCATGTGGGCAATGCCAAGATTTTGCTATTCATAACAAAACTTGCTACATAATTCAAGATGGTTTTAATTCTCATATATATATATGATAAATACATTCATTTACAAGTGCTACATCATGTACATCATTAAATTACATCCCTTAATTTTACTACAAAATGGTGACCGCATGACTCTTTTACAATTTCTTGCCGTTTTCTCTAACTTCAAGCTGGATAGCTCCCATCTCTTATCTCACTTGGTCCACCTAGCATGTTAGGATGGTGAAGAGGAGGAGTGAGATTCAAAGAATCTCAATAGCTCATCTCTCATTCAAACATACATAAAGCATGAAAACAAGTCTCACAATGTATGCATGGGCATATTAGCATGTGAAATCGTAAGAAAAACATTTTCAACATTTGAGTAGGCCATACATAACATATAAAAGCTTGCCAAGCAAATGGATTAGCCTCACCCCTTCACTTGTAGATTTTGGACTTGCCTCATCCATTCTTTAAGAGGCCCTTAGACTCAACCTTACTCTTAGGAGTCAACCTCACTTTTGGGAGACTCTTTACTTTGTCTCAACCAACTTTAGGGTTCTTAGCTCATCCTCACCATAGCTAGAGGGTTGTTGGCTTTTCCATACTCAAGCAAACCAAAGCAATCATATAAAACATCATTGAAATTCATAAGGCATTATCATGCTAGCATACTTCTCATGGTTTAAAACATACATACACACAAGCAAGACAATGTAAACACACATCTATGCATGAGAAAAGGTGGAGAGAGCTACTTTATTGGCTATTCACAAACTTTCCCTTTCACTTTATCTCCTCCCTTGTTGGTTTCACAATCACCTCTAGATGGGAGTGCTTCTCTTGAGCCTAACCATACAAGAAGCATGGAATTATTCTCTTAACACTTTATTCATGAAGAGAAACTAGGGTTTCTCTCTCTAGAATTCTACTAACTCTCCTTCCTCTCTCAAGCTCTTAAAAGGAAGGCAAAGAGGAAGAAGTAAGGATATGTGAGTTTTGGTCTTCTTCAAAAGGGGTTTTTCCCACTCTCCCTCTTCTAGACCAAGCTCAAAACCCAACTACTTCCACTAACCAAACCATAGGAAGAGAGAGAAAGGAAAGAAGATTAACATTCTAAGAGAAAAGCCATGCAAAACCTTACCTTTTCTTGTTCTTCCTTCCTCCTCTAGGTTTCTCTCTCTCTCCTCTGGCCTTTTCTCTATCTTAGAGGGAGCTTAAGTCGGTTGGAAGGAGAAGAAATGAATTGGAGCATTTTAATAAGTCAAATCCTCTTTTTTCATGCTTTTCCAGACTAACCCTCGCTATAGTGAGCCATAACCCTCGCTACGGCGAGCTCGTATTAGTCCTAGACCCCTGCCTTCACTACAGCGCGTGCTACAGCGAGTAACGCCCTGGTTTTTGTATGGGGTACCCATACTCGCTATAGCTAGAAGTATTTTCACTATAGCGAGAAGGCACTCTCGCTATAGCTAGACCATTTCTCGCTATAGCGAATAGGTACATTCGCTATAGCTAGGTTGTAACTAGCAGACTTAGAAAATTTTCAGCCCTTAAAAAATTTTCAGCTTCTTTTCTTTTCTTTTTCTGGTTGTTACATTCCACCCTCCTTATAAAAATTTCGTCCTCGAAATTTAAATAACGTACCTCATTGGAAGAGTTCTGGATATTTCTTCCTCATATCATCTTCTAATTCCCAAGTGGCTTCCTTGGGAGACAATCCCTTCCAAACCACTTTCACCAACGGTATCATCTTATTCCATAACTGCTTGAGTCTAACATCCACGATCCGATCTGGTGATACTATATATGATAGATCATCATGTAACTGCACATTCTCATATTCTATGACATGTGAGGGGTCGGGCTGGCACTTTTTTAATTGGGAAACATGGAAGACATTATGGACTTAGCTTATATTCGGAGGAAGAGCTAGTTTATATGCCACAGGTCCTACTTTATCAAGAATCTGGAAAGGACCTATGTACTTTGGACTGAGCTTTTTACTCTTAATGGACCGACCTATCCCTGTGAATGGGGATACTCTAATGAAAATATGGTCTCCAACCTCAAATTCTAACGCCCGCCTACGTTTATCTGCATAGCTTTTCTATTTACTTTGGGCCGTCAGAAGTTTCTTTCTGATGGTTTCTAACTGTTTAGAGGTCTGGTCCACTAATTCTGGGCCTATGAGGCTCTGCTCTCCTAGCTTAACCCAACACATTAGGGACTTACACTTCCTCCCATACAATGCCTCATACGGTGCCATCTGTATACTGGCATGATAACTATTATTGTAGGCAAACTCCACTAGAGGTAAGTATGCATCCTAGTTCCCTTTCATTTTTAGCACACATGCCCTCAACATGTCCTCTAGGATTTGGATGGTTCTCTCTGTCTATCCATCTGTCTGAGGGTGGTAGGCTATACTAAATCTAAGTCTGCTGCCTAGAGCATCCTGTAACGATCTCCAAAAATTTGATTTGAATATGGGATCTCTATCTGATACTATGCTCCTAGGCACACCATGCAGTTTAACTATCTCCCTGATGTACAGTTGGGCTAACTTATCTAAGGTATAAGTGGCTTTCATAGGTAGAAAATGTGCTGACTTTGTTAACCTATCCACTATTACCCATATTGCATCATAGCTCGATGATGTCCTAGGTAAACCCATGACAAAATCCATAGCTATGCTATCCCATTTTCACTCCGGGATATCTAAGGGCTGAAGTAACCCAACTGGTTTCTAATGTTCTGTTTTTACTCTCTGGCATACCAAACATCGGGAGACATACTCTGCTATGTCTATTTTCATCCCGGGCCACCAGAACATTCTCTTCAAATCTTGGTACATTTTATTACTACCCGGATGAATGGTGTATCTACTCTTATGTGCCTCATCTAAAATTTTCTCTTTGATCTCAGTGTTCCTAGGCACATACAGCTTATCCCTGTACCTCATTATGTCATCCTCAGACAGATTGAACTCCTGGGCACTGGTATGAGTTATCTGGGCTCTAATCTTCTTTACATGGTCGTCTGCTTGTTGGGCTTCTCTTATTTGATCCCTCAAGTCATTTTCTATTCAGGTCTCACTCATTAATAATTTTCCCGGACACACCTCGTAGGAGAGACTCATGTCTCTGAATCTCTCGATCAATTCCTACACTCAGATCATCATACAGGCCACATGTATGGATTTTTTACTTAGGGCATCAGCTACCACATTAGCCTTGCCAGGATGGTATTTCAATGTGAACTCATAATCTTTCAGAAATTCTAACCATCTTCATTGCCTTATACTTAGCTCTTTCTATTCAAATAAATACTTAAGACTCTTGTGGTCGCTATAGATTTCTATTGCCACCCTATATAAGTAGTGTCTCTATATTTTCAGAGCAAATACCACTGCAGCTAACTCTAAGTCGTGTGTGGGATAGTTTTCCTCATAAGATTTCAACTGTCTAGAAGCATAAGCTACCACTCGGCCTTTCTGTATAAGCACACATCCTAACCCTTTCTAAAGGCATCACTGTACACTACAAAAGTTTCTTTAGGGTCAGGGAGTACTAGAACTTGAGTCGTGGTCAACTTATGCTTCAACTCTTGGAAACTACTCTCACATTTCACGTGCACACAAACGACACATTCTTTCTAGTAAGCCGGGTCAGTGGCATCGCTATTTGAGAAAAGCCTTGAATGAACCTCCTATAATACCTTGACAAACCTAGAAAGCTCCTGATCTCTGTCACTGTTCTAGGTCTCTCCCACTGTAATACTGCCTTTACCTTATGGGGATCTACTACGACCCCTACCTGGGAGATCACATAACTAAGAAACTGAACCTCAGTGAGCCAGAAATCACATTTACTAAGTTTAGCATACAACTGTTTCTCTCTCAAGGTCTCTAGGGCTAATCTCAGGTGTTGCTCATGTTCCTCTCTACTTTTCGAGTAGATGAGGATGTCATCTATGAAGACTACTACGAACCTGTCTAAATATGGCCTGAAAACTCTATTCATGTGATCCATAAAAACTATGGGTGCATTCGTCAACCTGAAAGGCATAACGAAAAATTCATAGTGTCCGTATCTGGTTCTAAAGGCTGTCTTGGGAATATCATCCGCCTTTATCCTAAGCTGATGATATCCCGACCTGAGATCTATCTTGGAAAACACTGACCCTCCTACTAACTGATCTAGGAGGTCATCTATGCAAGGGAGAGGGTACTTATTCTTAATGGTGATTTTATTGAGTTCCCGGTAGTCTATACAGAGCCTAAGGCTTCCGTCCTTCTTCTTTACAAATAGGACTGGAGCTCCCCACGTTGAGACACTAGGTTTGATGAAACCCTTTACTAACAGCTCTTCTATCTGTTTCTTAAGCTCTGCTAGCTCGATGGGAGCCATTCTATATGGGGCCTTAGACACTAGACTTGCCCCAGGTACAATGGCTATAGGAAACTCAACCTCTCTCTCTGGGGGTAGTCCAGTAATCTCCTTGGGAAATACTTTTGGGAACTCCCTCACTACAGGAATCTCGTCTATACCCTCTTCTACCTCAACCTGGACTGAAAAGAAAACCAAATACTCCTGACAACCATGCCCTAGAGATCTCTCAACCTGGGAAGTGATCATAACAGATAACTCAGCCTTAGTACTAGGTACAGTCCCACACTTATGTAAAGTAATACACCTGTGGCTACAATCTAGTGTGACGTTATTTGCAGACATCCAGTTCATACCAATTATCACATCAATATCAATGAGGGGCATACAAATCAAATTAAGGGTGGTCAGGCAATGATTAAATTGGATCACACAATTCAAGCAAGCATGGAAAGTGATGGCTCAGTTTTCGGTAGGGGTGGATACATGTAACTCATATGGCAATGTATGCATACTCAGACCCAATCTCCTAACACAGTCATATAATATGAAAGAGTGGCTAGCGCCCGAATCAAATAAGGCAGTTACAGAAAAATCATTTATCTTAATAGTACCTTGAATCAAACTCGGGGACTGGCTAGCCTCCTGCTGTGATAGGGCAAAGACTCTACCCTGGGTCAGTGGTCTGGGAGGAGGAGCCATCTCCCTCGGCTGTGTGATCTGTAGAGGGGCCTGTGGAGAAGCTTGGGTGCAATCTCTGGCTATATGCCCCGGCCAGCCACATCTAAAGCACACGTTCTGCCTGCATAGCATGGTCTAGTACCATGATTTCTGCCACACTTGGGACATATGATCGGTGGCGCACTGCCTTTACTGGACTGAGTCCTCCTTCTCTTGCCCCTTTGGTTCCACTCACTCTTTTCGCCTCTACGGCTCGTCACTGCAGGTTGGGAACCATCTCTAGATCTCTTGGGCTTAGGGAGGGAAAGAGGTGGTCTGGCACTGGAGGTAGGCTGCATCATCTTGAGATTCATTTCCGTCACTCTGCATACTTCTACAAGGGTATTAAAGTGTCTGATTCTCTATCGCACTACTCTGTCTCGGATCTCAGGGATCAAGCCTTTCTCTAGCCTATCTGCCCTCCATTTCTCATCATCATGTCTCTATAGGTATGAGGAATATCTGGAGAGCTCAATAAACTTTGCTACATACTAGTCCACGGACATCCCTGAAATTTGTCTGAATAGGATAAATTCTGACTCTTTCTCATCTCTGATAGAATCGGGGAAATACTTCTCATAGAATGCCTTGAGGAATGCCTCCCAGGTGATCAAGGCGTTCTTCGCTCTCAAAATAGGCTCAGTGCCCTTCCACCAGTAAATTGTTTCTTTCTGTAACTGGAATGCAACCATCTTGGCTTTTTGCTTAGACATGCACTCCATCACCTCTAAGATCTGCTCTAGCTCCATAATCCAGGCCTCAGCTTTATCTGCGTTCATCTCACCATCAAAGGTGGGAGGCTTGAATTTTCTGAACTGTGTGATCACTTTTCTGATCAAGGTTTGCTGCTCAGCAGGAGGCGTCTGAGCTGGTGGAATTGGGGTAACAGCCTGCATGTGTGGCTGCGCATCTGTAGGAGTTGACCTTGAGTGATCGGGACGATCTGAGTGTGAACGTGGCTGAGGAGGAGGAGGTATAGGGCCCTGGCTATCTCTCTCAGCAAGCCGTTCTTGTAACTGCATGATAACGGCCTGCTACTGATCCAGGCGAGCCATGATACTCTGTAAGGCTCCAGTAACTGGATCACTAGGCTCGGCTTTCTCAGCTTGAGCCACTCTGGGAGGCCTACCTTTTCCTCTACCTCTACCTTGGCACGTGTCTACCATCTTTCTGAAACATATAAGCATGCTTTAGTACATAATAAGGACATATGCCACTGTCACACACTCAATCATTCATAACAAGCTCATATACATCTTGGCAACTCACAAACATAAGCCACAACCCACAATGAGAGTTGAACCTTTGCTCTGATACCAACAAATGTAACACCATCATTTTTAGCTCATACCCATCATGTCGTACATGCTCATAAGAGGTATAGGAAGAATAAGGTCAGATCTTCCTCTTTGGACTCATGCACTTTCTTAACATTGCGACATGGGGTTAAAAATTTATTTTAGTGTCACATGGACTGTGTGAGCTCATTCTATACATCCTCATATTTAATCGCACCAATACAACTCATTTCAATCCCAAAAACATGCTTTAAACCCATGGAAACCAAAAAGGGATATGAGACATGTAGATTCATTTTCGGCAGATTTGGCCTCATTTCTGGGCAAAGTTTGGAAATTCAGAACTAAGCCTAGAAAAATCGAAAACATATGATCTTGGTCATTCTGAAAAGATTAGGATGTCTATGTGGAAGTCATAAAATCATACACACAAAGCGTTTGACACGCGAAATCATCTGGAGGTCGGAGTGGTTCTGATACTATCATAGTTTACTGATATGAACTTCAAAAATGTCTAGCTAATTCCAAAAAAATCCAATGCATGCAAATGATACCACTATGGAAAGATGTGGATGTTAAATAGAGAGGAAAAATATCTCCAGATCAATTCATCAAGCCAAACTCCCAGAAATCGATGGCACAGTACCTCGGGTCAGGCAAGATGACTAATACTGGGCAGAACCTTCGAAAATGCATATCTTCCTCTCTAGACCTCTAAATGAGGTGCTTCCAGTTGCTACAAGTCACTGTGACTTTCTAGTTTCTTCCTATAAAATTTCATAGCCATTGGATCACGTTTGACCCTCGGATGACACAATTCCACAACTGACCAAATGAATAGTGTTTATGAAAATCCGAATTTCTGATACCAACTTTGAAAAATCATAGAAAATTATACAGACCTCCAAATGACTTGATCTTTAGCTTTCCAAAAAGCTCTAGACAAGATCTAGTCTCATGACAAATTTCATGGCAAGGAGAGGTCATTTGGTCAGACATGGATATCATGGGCAAAAGGACCATTTTCTTGTGTTAAAAGGGGGCTATTGGGGTCCAACTTTGCTTCTCCTGCCTCTAAGGCTCTATGAGTATGTGGGAAAGCATCAACATAGGTTATTAAACATAACTCAAATGTATAACAACCCAGACTTGTAAAACTCACTCTCCCACACCAACATATACACCCATGTGGGCAATGCCAAGATTTTGCTATTCATGACAAAACTTGCTACATCATTCAAGATGGTTTTAATTCTCATACATATATGATAAATACATTCATTTACAAGTGCTACATCATGTACATCATTAAATTGCATCCCTTAACTTAACTACAAAATGGTGACCGCATGACTCTTTTACAATTTCTTGTCGTTTTCTCTAACTTCAAGCTGGATATCTCCTATCTCTTATCTCACTTGGTCCACCTAGCATGTTAGGATAGTGGAGAGGAGGAGTGAGATTCAAAGAATCTCAATAGCTCATCTCTCATTCAAACATACATAAAGCATGCAAACAAGTCTCGCAATATATGCATGGGCATATTAGCATGTGAAATCGTAAGAAAAGCATTTTCAACATTTGAGTAGGCCATACATAATATATAAAAGCTTGCCAAGAAAATGGATTAGCCTCACCCCTTTACTTATGGATTTTGGACTTGCCTCACCCATTCTTTAAGAGGTCCTTAGAATCAACCTTACTCTTAGGAGTCAACCTCACTTTTGGGAGACTCTTTACTTTGTCTCAACCAACTTTAGGGTTCTTGACTCATCCTCACCATAGCTAGAGGGTTGTTGGCTTTTCCATACTCAAGCAAACCAAAGCAATCATATAAATCATCATTGAAATTCATAAGGCATCATCATGCTAGCATACTTCTCATGGTTCAAAACATACATACACACAAGCAAGATAATGTAAACACACATTTATGCATGAGAGGAGGTGGAGAGAGCTACCTTATTGGCTATTCACAAACTTTCCCTTTCACTTTGTCTCCTCCCTTGTTGGTTTCACAATCACCTTTAGATGGGAGAGCTTCTCTTGAGCCTAACCATACAAGAAGCATGGAATTATTCTCTTAACACTTTATTCATGAAGAGAAACTAGGGTTTCTCTCTCTAGAATTCTACTAACTCTCCTTCCTCTCTCAAGCTCTCAAAAGGAAGGCAAAGAGGAAGAAGTAAGGATATGTGAGTTTTGGTCTTCTTCAAGAGGGGTTTTTCCCACTCTCCCTCTTCTGGACCAAGCTCAAAACCCAACTACTTCCACTAACCAAACCATGGGAAGAGAAGGCAAGGAAAGAAGATCAACATTCTAAGAGAAAAGCCATGCAAAACCTTACCTTTTCTTGTTCTTCCTTCCTCCTCTAGGTTTCTCTCACTCTCCTCCGCCCTTTTCTCTGTCTTAGAGGGAGCTTAAGTCGGTTAGAAGGAGAAGAAATAAATTGGGGCATTTTAATAAGTCAAATTCACTTTTTTCATGCTTTTCCAGACTAACCCTCGCTATAGCGAGCCATAACCCTCGTTACGGTGAGCTCGTATTAGTCCCAGACCCCTGCCTTTGCTTCAGCTCGTGCTACAATGAGCAATGCCCTGATTTTTGTATGGGGCGCCTGCACTCGCTATAGCTAGAAGCATTTTTGCTATAGCGAGAAGGCACTCTCGCTATAGCTAGACGATTTCTCGCTATAGCGAACAGGTACATTCACTATAGCTAGGCTGTAGCTAGCAGACTTAGAAAATTTTCAGCCTTTCGAAAATTTTCAGCTTCTTTTCTTTTCTTTTTTTGGTTGTTACAATTATGATATTATGTGACATAGAAATGAGAGAATGTGTTATGTGCATGATGGAATGTGAATTGAGTATGTATGGTAAAGATAGCTTTATGAATGGCTTGATGGAAATGTGCATAAGTGTGGGTTAAATGGCCAAAATGAGATGCATGGGGTTTGGGACCATTTGGACAGCTAACACAAGTCTTAAATGTGCTTTTAGACTTACCCAAAGGGTACCAAGAATAAGGGAAATCCATTTGGCAACTTTGATACCCTATATGGAGCCAAAATTGACCATAATGGAACCCTATATCACTTTTTGGCCAAATGAGTTGGTCTTGATCTGAGATTTGGCATGCAATTAGATCTCACTGAGAGCTTTTTGGGAAACTAATGATCATAATTTTTGGAGTTCTATAGAATATTTGATAATTTTTCAAAGTTGGCAATTTTTTTTAATTTTGGTCTGCTACACTATTCATTTGGTCCGAAAATAAAATTTGTCACATAGGGCTCAAATGATGTCCAATTGCCATGAAATTTTATACAGAGAAACTAGATATTCACAATGACTTGTTACAACTAGAATCACCTCATTTGGAGGTCTATAGAGGGAGATATGAATTTTTGAACATTCTGTCCAGTATCAAGAGTTTTGCCCGACCTAAGTTACTGTTCTATTAAATTTCAAGGCCTAGGCGTGATGAACTAGTCTAGAGATATTTTTTCTCTCTAGTTAAAATCCACATATTTTTAGATTGGTATTATTTATATGGATTGGATTTTTTTTTTGAATTAATTGGACATTTTCAAAGTTTTCTGCAGAAATCTGTGACAACATCAGAAGATAGTTTGAGCTCTAGAATTTTTTGGATGTCAAACATCCTCTGTGATGGATGTTATGGTCTAAAAATATTTTTAGTATGAAGTAGACATCCATAGCTTCCCATAATGGCAAAGAATGCATGATTTTGATTTTTCTAGAATTAGTTATGATTTTCTAAAATTAGTGGCAGAATTGAGCAAAATCTGGCCAAAAATGAATAGGCATATTTCATGCTTCCCTTCGAGTTTCTTAAGATGTAGGCCACTTTTGATGATTCAAATGAGTTGTATTTATGTAATTAAACATGGGAATTGTTGTATGAACTCACATGGCCTATGTGACACAAAATGAAATTTTTATATACGATGTAATCCAAAGGAATGTATAAATTGCAATAGATTTTCTTACCTCCCTCATGGAATGTATCATATGAGCATGTAAATGTGATAGAAATGAGCTAGAAATATATAGTGTTATGAAAAGCATGAATGAAACTTGTGTAAACTGTCCAAGTAGTCCCAAACCTTTTGCATCTCATTTTGACCATTTTACATTCGTGAATGCACTAATAAACATAAGCCATCATGTAGCCAACTTACAAATTTCCATTGATTTGATATCCACTAAAGTTTATACATCATTCATGAATCATATTACATTTGCACAAGGGTTAACAACTCAAAAATAACATGTACAAGTTTCCTTTGACATTTAATTACAAGCAAAACAACATAAATGTCAAAGTATAGACTCTTAGGCTCCTTGGCTTGCATTTCTTGCTTCTTGGACATCACCTAGACACTTCAAGATGGAGGAGGGAAAAGGGATGAGAGTCATGGAATCTCAATAGTTCACATACCCATTCACACACACACATTCAAGGCATACATATATCAAAGGCACACTTTTAGAACATGTCTTAGACATAAACATGCAAAATCATACACTTCCATGCCACCATTTCTTATCAAATTCAAAAGTAGGTTCTAAGAACTTTTGGTTTCACCTCACCCCATTTCTAGGACTTTTGGATTTGCCTCCTCACCCACATTAAAGGACTTTAGGTATCACCTTACCCTTATGAGCCATTTCTTTAATTATTAACATTCAAGACAACACATTAGTACCAATGCAATCTCAAAGCATCACATGGCATGTTCTCAAGTCATATAAACATACACAAGCACACAATGACATACATACACACAAGAATGCAAGAAGAGTGAGATGGAGAGCTACCTTAGTATTTATGCAAGCCTTTCTTTAGTTTATTCTAAACTCTCACACTCCAATTTTATGGTATCTTATTAGGTCTAGGTCAGAACTTTCCTCCCCTAGATGGTTCTATTTTTAGGCCTTACACACACAAGGAAGAGTAAGAAGGAAGAAGCAACAAAAAGTAAGAAATTACCTTGGATTCAACCTTCTTTCAAGAGTGATTCTTCTTGCCTTAGCTTCCTCTTTGGACTTTTAACTTTTCCCCTCTGGTTCAAGGCCAAAACAGAACCATTTCACTCACCAAAAACATGGAAAGATGAAGCAAAGATAGGAGAAGAATATTTCAAGAAGAAAGACTATAGAAATCCTTAATTTTTCCTACCTTTTGTCAACCTTTTCTTCCTCCTCTTGAGCTCTCTTAGTGCATCTCTCTCCCTTGGTATCATGCTCTATTTTGGGCAGTAAGAAGGTGTGTTAATCAGAGGCTAAAAGAAAATGTGCTTTATGAAGGTGAGGAGTCCACTTTATGTCCTTTTCTATTTTGTATTTTAGTCCTTATTCTTTGTTCTTATCATTTTGGCTCAAATTAACTCTTTTTTGAAATCTATCTTTTCCATCATATTCCTTAGGCTCTTAATTGTAGGAATTGCCTTTGGAATTACTAAAAAAGGATTTGAAACCATTCCGAACTATTCGATCAAAGTTTCAGTTAACTGATAGCCAAAATCGCTCACCGGAGGAGTTTCAACTATTCTAGAGGTTCCCATGATTTTTAGGGCCTCTAAGAATTTTGAAAAGCTCAACTTTTTTATTTAAAAAGCCCTTACGTGAGTTTTCCAAAATTTTCAAAAATTACAAAAATGTCCCTACTTTCTTCAGCAAATTTTTTAAGTTATTCAGGCTCTGATTTTTAGGCATCTTAAACCTCAAATCTTCATTTTCAATATTTAAAATTTTATCATAATTTTAGTTGGCCACAAATCCTTCTATTTCGAGGACTTCTTTTTATATTTGGCTCATCTCTGACATTTACGAAGAAATTGAATATCGCGTTTCTCATGTTTATAGAGGGACTGGATGTTACACCAAATCCAAAAGGAAGTCATTTGGACCACAGTGATCCCTTATGAGAAGCACAAGTGACCATTTTGATGAGCTATACCACTTTCTGTCCAAATGAGTTTTTCTTGGTCTGAAATTTAGCATACATCTAGAGATTGTTAAGAGCTTTTTGGGAAGCTAAAGTGCAGAATATTTGGAGGCCTATGGAATTTTTGGCAAATTTTTGAAGTTTGAAAATTTTTTGATTTTTGGTTAGTGTACTGTACAAATTGGTCTAAAAATGAATATGTGTCATTCATAGGGCAAACGATGTCCAATTGTTATGAAATTTTACAGAGGGAAACTAGACCTTCCCAGATACTTATGTCAATTGGATGTCTAGAGAGGGATATATGAATTTTTGAAGTTGCTATTCTATTCCAAATGCACCTCCAGACCCGTGTTACTGTTTGATTGATTTTTTAGGTCTAAATCTCTTAGATTAGTTTAAAACTATTTTTTTCCTCTAGTTACCATCTGTAACTTTCCAAATTGGTATAGTGCATGGATTAGATTTTTTTAAGAATTAATTATGAATTTTCAAAGTTTATATCAGTAAGTTGTATCAGATTTCTGGACAGCTCGACCTCCCTATTTTTTTCTATTATTAAATGCGTTCTAGATAATATTTTCATGGCTAAGACTTATTTTTAATGTAAAGTTGACATCTAGAGATTTCCACAAAGCTATGGTTTGTATGATTTCGATTTTTCTACATTTAGTTATGACTTTTCAAAGTTGCCCCTAAAATCTGCCACTGTACAGCTGTGAAAAATAAGGATAATTTTGGGGTTTTTGACTTCAAAACCATAGATTGCTTGATATTTTGAGTTGATTGTGATTTACTTTAATGATAAATGACTAGAGAATGTTGTTGGATAATCCACGGGGCCTACATAATGCGAATTGAAAAATTTTACCTTGGTATAACACGATAAAGTGCATGAAAATGTGACTTTTTCTTAATAATTACTTATGAATATGCACATAATTATTTTGAATGGAAGGATATAATAAGAAGAAATATAAAGTATGACACTTTTGGCTTCACCTCACCCATTCCAAGGAACTTTTGGCATAACCTCATCCATAAAGAGCAATTTCACAATCAAAGTTAATTCAAAAAGCATATTGGTACCAAAACATCAATTCAATAGCTATAGACATGTCTCATGGCTCAAACACATATACAAGCATTTAATGATAATGATATGACCAAGAAATGCATACAAGAAAGGATGGAAAGCTACCTTTCTTAAGAAGCACAAATTTTCTCCCTTGGATTCCCACTTTTCTCTCTCGGCCTCATAAGCATATTTGGGAGAGACTTGATTTGCTTGGTCTGGACACATCAAACAACACACAAACAAATCAATGGAACCATCTCTAGTCTCATAAAATCTCTATACAAGCTACATCTAGCTTATGCCACCATTATGGTTTGATATTAGAGCATAATGAAGCAATTCATATAATTCAAGATTGTGGTTCCAATTTCTCACTCAATCTAAATCACATGACTCCTGTTAAACTCTTTGGAGTCACCACCAACTCAATTCCATGAGCCAATTACCAAGTTGCTTCTTTATGTCTACAAAAGGAACGTAAACTCTCATCTTTCGAACCATGGTTTCTAAATTTAAACCAATAGTTCCTTTGGTATTTATTACTCATTCCTAGGCCATTTGTATCATTGGAATCAAAGAAAACTCTCCTTAGGTACTAGTTCTCTCTCTTGGCCAAGATGCTTACATACTTAGGTAGCCTATGGAATTTTCTTCAATTTCTTAGAGACTTTGCATCCATGAAGCTTACTAGATGTCTTGAGAGCTTAAACATACTTTTAGACAATCTAAATCATCATTAAAAAGCTCCATAAATCCTTAGATGCAATCAAATCCTTAGTTTCTAATACTTGTTACCTATAGCCCTTTTTTAACTTCTATTGCTTCCAAATGATTCTTTAGGCTTCAAAACCCCATTTTCTATTAAGTTTAGACCAAAATTAAACTTCCTACATAATGCTCTAGTTCTAGTTGAGACACCCAGGCAAAGAAGAACCAAGAAGAAGCAAGTTCGGCTATGGTTTCTTACCTTGCTTTCAAGCTTTCCAAGAGAGCTTTCTTAAGCTTTCAAAAATTCCTCCAAGCTCTTCCTCCCCTCTACTGAACCAGCCATCAAAACACCTCCTTTCAAGAATCTAAAACTATCAAGAGAAAGAGGATGAAGATAGGAGAAAATTTGATAACTAACTTGTTACAAAATTCCATGTATTTTCATACCTTTTTGCCTTAGTTTCCTTTCTCTCTCTTCTCCCAATTTCCAATCCATTTTTGGTCTGATTCTAAGGTCAAGTGGCATTTTGGAAGGGAATAGAAGCTAACTTGGTTATATTAAAAGGTGGAGGATAATGTTTATAACAATTCCTGAAATACCGATTACGTCCCTCCACTTCCGTTCCTTTATTTAGGCTCGTTTTAGCTCCTTTTTTAAAATCATCTTTTTTCATATAAAAATTTAGGTCTTCTAATTCATAAAATTCTTTTGGTTCCATCTAAATTGGATTTAAAACCTTACTAAACCTTTCGATTAAACTTTTAATTAACTCTTTGTAAAAAACGTACACCGAGAAGGTTTTAACCATTATGATGGTTCCTATAGTTTTTGGGGCCTCTGAGAACCCTGAGAAACTTAATTTTTTCATTTAAAGATCCCTCCTTTGGGTTTTCTAAAACTTGCCTAAAATTATAATTTTGCCACTAGCCCTTGTATCTTCCTATTTGACCATTTTGGCTCCGATTCTAGGCTATCTTGAGGCTCTAACTTATATTTTTAAATGTTATAATTGACATTCAAATCTCCATTAGTCTCAATCCACTTTACTTTGGGGTCTTCATTAATTAATTAACTGATTTAGATTTTAATTTTGATCTATCGTAGTTCATATTGGCCTTCGTTAAGCACATGACCCCCTGTAAGTCATTCACTCCACTCTTTAGGGATGATTTGGATTTTCAAATCATAGGATATTACAATTTTTTAGGTAAACCCATGATAAAATCCATAGCTATACTATCCCATTTCCATTCAGGAATGTCTAAGGGCTAAAGTAACCTAGTTGGTTTCTGATACTCAATCTTCACTCTTTGACACACTAACCATCTTGAGACATTTTCAACTATGACAATTTTCATCCTAAGCCATAATAAAGTTTTTTTTTAAATCATGGTACATTTTTTTATTACCTGGATGAATGGTGTATTTACTTTTATGTGCCTCTTCTAGTATTCTTTCTCTCAACTTTGAATCTCTAGGTACACACAGCCTATTCCTGTATCTCATTATTCCATCCTCAGACAAGTTAAACTTTGAGGCCCTATCTTAGGATAGCTTATCTCTAATTTTCCTAATAACCTCATCCTCTTATTGAGCCTCTCTTATTTAACTCTTAACTCACTTTCTATTTAGGTTTCACTCATTAGCATCTTGCTAGAATGCACATGATCCATATTTCTAAAGCTCTCAATAAGCTCTTGCTTTTTTATCATCATCATGGCCATATGGATAGATTTTCTACTCAATGCATCTGCAACTACATTTGCTTTACTTAGATGGTATTTCAAAGTGTAATCATAATCTTTTAGAAATTCTAACCATCTTCTTTATCTAATACTCAACTCTTTCTGCTCAAACAAGTATTTAAGACTTTTGTGCTCACTATATATATATATGGTTGCACCATACAAGTAGTGTCTCCATATCTTAAGAACAAACACCACTGTTACTAGCTTTAAATCATGGGTGGGATAGTTTCTTTATGTGGTTTCAACTATCTAAAGCATAGGCTGCCACTCTGCCCTTTTGTATAAGCATACATTCTAACCCTTTTTTAGAAGTATCACTATAGACTACAAAAGTCTCTTTAAGGTCAGGGATAACTAGAACTAGGGTTGTGGTTAACCTATACTTTAATTCTTGAAAACTCTACTGACATTTTTCATCTTACACAAAGGGGTACATTTTTTCTAATGAGTCTATCAGTGGCATGGCTATTTGAGAAAAGCCTTGGATGGATCTCCTCTAATGACCTACTAAACCTAAGAAGCTCTTAATATCTATAACTGTCTTAGGTATCTCCTATTAAATAACTACTTTTACCTTTTGGGGATCTACTGCGACCTTTGCTTGGGAGATCACATAGCCTAGGAATTTTACTTCTATGAGCCAAAACTCACACTTACTAAATTTGATATAAAGTTATTTCTCTCTCAAGGTCTCTAAGACTAGTCTCAAATACTGTTCGTGCTCTTATCTACTCTTGATATATATAAGGATATCATCTATGAAAGCTACTAAAACTTATCTAGGTATGGCCTAAACACTCTATTTATATAATCAATAAGTACAGCAAATGCATTCATTAACACAAAGGGCATCACTAAAACTTTATAATGCCCATATATAATCCTAAACATTATTTTAGGAATATTCTCAGCCTTAATCCTCAATTGATGGTACCCTAATCTGAGGTTTATTTTGGAAAACACTAACACTCTTACTAATTGGTCTAAGAGGTTACCTATTCTAGGTAGGTGATACTTATTTTTAACTATGATCTTATTAAGTTCCCTATAACCTATACATAACTTAAGACTTTCATCTTTTTTTTTTAAAATAGAATTGGGGCAAAACACTAGGCCTAATGAAGCCTTTTTTTAATAGTTCTTTTATTATTTCTTTAGCTCTACTAGCTTAATTAAAGCCATCCTATATGGAGCCTTAGACACTAGACCTACCCCAGGCACAATGTCTATTGCAAACTTTACTTCTTTGTTAGAGGATAGTCCATTAATTTTGTTAGGGAATACTTTTAGAAATTCTCTCAATATAGGTATCTCCTTCATACCCTTTTTTACTTTTGCCTATATAGAAAAGAAAACCAGAAAACCCTAACAACCGTGTGCTAGAGATCTCTTAACTTGGGTGGTGGTCATAAATGCTAACTCAGTCTTGGTACTAGGTATAGTTCCACACTCTGGTAAGGTAACGTATTTATTATGACAATCAAATATAGCATTATTGGTAGACATCCATTTCATACTAATGATTAAATCAATATCAATCAAGGGCATACGAATTAAATCAAGAGTGGTGTAACAATAATTAAACTAAACTATGCAATTTAGGAAAGTGTAGGAGGTGATGGCTCTATTTTCGGTAGGGGTAGATACATGCCAGTCATAAGGTAAAGCACATATACTCATACCCAACCTCCTAACACAATCATAGGATATAAATGAATGACTAACACCCTAATTAAATAAAGCATTTATAATACAATCATTAATCTTAATAGTACCTTAGATCATATTCGAGGATTTGCTAGCCTTCTGCTGTATTAGGGCAAAAACTCTACCTTGAGTCTGTAGATTGGGTGTAGGAGCTACCTCCCTCTGCTGTGTATAGTCTTCGACCATATGCCTCAGTTTACCACATCTAAGGCAAACATTCTGGCTTGCATAACATGGTTTGCCTGATTGATTTTTACCACTTTAACGGCAAGGCATTGGGGTGGAACTGCCTCTGCCTAACTAGGCTGGCTTTTTTATGTTCCTTCCTTTCTTGTTCCATAGCCCCTTACCACCTCTTTTACTGCTGCCAATGGCTATTTCTTCTTCTATGGGTCTTTTGTTCTTTGAAGGAAGGAGTTTGGAAACTGAAGTTAGAACTGGTTGCATCCTCTTCAAGTTACTTTTTGTGACTCTGCATACCTCCACTAGGGCATTAAAATCTCTAATTCTCTAGGGCACCACTTTATCTCTAATCTTAGGTAACAATCCCTTTTCTAGCATATCTACTCTCCGCCTTTCATCATCTTGAGTCAAGAGGTATAAGAAATATCTGGAGAGCTTAAGGAATTTTGCCATATACTAGTCCACAAACATATTCTTTGTCTACTTTAATAGGATAAATTCTAATTCATTTTCATCACGTACTAAATTAGGGAAGTACTGCTTGTAAAATTCCTATAAGAATGTTTCCTAGTTGATTGGGATGTTCTTAGGCTTCTCCACTGATCGTCAACTTCCTTTTCTAACTAAAAAATGGTCAACACGACTTTCTACTCTGATGTACACTCCATCACTCTGAATATTTTCTCCAAATGCATAATCTAAGCCTTTACTTTCTTTGTGTTAAGCTTACCATCAAATGTTGGAGGCCCATATTTCTGGAACTACATTATCACCTACTAGGTGGTGAGTTAAGGGTGCATAGGAAGCGTCTGAGTTAGTGGAGTCTGAGACTTCTTCTAGTTTTATGGGATTTGGCTAAAGGCATTCACCTCATAATTCTCAGGATGATCTAGGTGTGGTGGTTGAGGACAATTAGGCCTTTCATTTTTTCTTTGGGTAAGCCTCTCTTGCAGCTGCATGATTACCTCTTATTGTTGTCACATCGTGTGACGACCCTAACTTCTAATTATGGTAATTAAGGTTAAAGACATGATTAATAATCATCAATTAAGGTTTGAAGTCATTATGAGATTACTTGCATTAGGAAAAGGTGAGGAAATTTAAACCTTGATATTGTTAGAATCATTAACTAATTATTCATAATCATTTATGCATGTGAGGGAATCAAACCTATAATTATAAGCTTTTAATCCTATCATCCATTAATTCCAACTCACAAGAACCTCTTACAAGTGCTCTTAAATCATTTCTTATCATTTCCATAGAGAAAACTAAAATTCCTAGGTTAATATGAGAAATTGAGCATTTTTACAAATTTCACACATTTTGTCACGGCCAAATATCCTTTCGCTGAGGCGAGTTACCCTTTGGAATACCATCAGACTTGCTTCTCACATTTCGTCGTAGCTAACATCGCTCTTCGCTACAAGCAATTCCTCTCTGTTTCCTTCCCTAGGCAACTTCATTATGTTTGGCCATGGCTATTTCCCCTCTATTCCTATAACTCTTAAATTCCCTCCCATACACTCTAATTCTCCCTTTAGGAATACTCTAGGACCACTCTCCCTCAATTTGTGAAACTCTAATGGCATTTATCTACTTGATTTACTTAGCTAATCTATCATTATCCACTTCAAGATTTAAGTGTTGATTTCTACTCACAAAACTATGATACATAAGAGAATTCCATAATTTAGTAACAATAAAAGTGTTTCGACCACAAGGAGCGTAGGGCCAATGCTTAATGTTCATACAAGATCAAGTTACTCATCCATTATTAGCTAATTACAACTATAATATTCAATTCCGTGATAATTATATTACATGTACAGTCCCTATACTTGGCAATTCATGATGCAATATGACAATTATATAAAACTAGTAATCTAGTTACACAATACAATTTGACAAGGTTTCCAAACCTATGTGCCACTAAACCATATAATAAGTTTCCATTAATTTTTTTCTTACCATTAAGAGGTCCGATCCTTAAAAATGTTAGCTTACAATCGGGGTGAGATATACAATCTCAGTAACAAGAGGCAAATTCTATATATATGTATAGATTAATCAATGCAATGTATATCATCAATACCAAAATTATCAATTCAATTTGCAAATGAACTAGTTGAGCTACTAATGACTACTGTCCCATACCAGTAATCACACACAACATGTTAATATCTAATAACATCGTGAGAGGTTTGTCCACGGCACCTACTCCACAATGAGTACAACCAGGGCTCAGTGTATCTAGGGTCTGATCACAACTTGTTGCCAAATCGAAGCATATGTACAAGTGGCAGCCATACCACAGCTCCACCATGGACTCACAAGGTTCAATCATAATCGTAATTCAAGTAGTCAACCAATCATTTAGCATTTCAAAATCCTATATGTGTAAATAATATTAGATTAACATGAACTTATACATGAAATTAGGAAATTAACCATGGTTACCTCAATGAAGCCAATTACTCTTCCTCTAGCTAGCCTCATGATTCAAAGCATACAAGAACTAACATAAGCATAATCATCATTATTCAACTACCATTAGTAAGGAATTTCCCTATCCATAAATTAATTTTAAACAAGAATACATTGAGAACTTCTTACCCAAGCTTCCTAATGATCTTTTGCACCAATTTAGGGTCTATATATCAAAGCTCACCATGATTCACTCCCCACAACTCCATTCTTGTACATGTACAAACCATGCAGTAAAAGTCAATCCAAAATGTAAGAATTCAGCACATACACCACACAAGAAAAGAGGGAACACTTATCCATACACCTAAGAGGTCAAATGGACTGAGTTGAGCCTTAACTACCAAGAATACACCATAGGTCATCCTTAAAACTTGGATTTTCGCACATGGAATTAGCCATATACCAAAGTCATCTTATAACATGAAATCTAAGCAAGGTTACACCACAAAATGAAAGTAAACACTTACCCTATGGTTCCATTAACTCAACTCTAAAAATCTTACAAGGAATCATCCAAACACCAAATTTCAAATTTGAGAAAGAGATGAAGATACCCAAAACCAAAACTAATTGAACCAAAATGAAGTGGAGAATAAGGGGCACATGTTTTATATAGATTACCTTAGCTAAATCTTCCCCTAGAAGTGAGAAATGGTGGAAGAATGCAGAAAAACCCTAGCCCCTCTTCTCAAGTGTGAAAATAACTTCCTTATTCTATAGAACATAAGTGTCTTAGCAACCAAATAGGCAGGAAGAAGGCCTCTTAGGGTTTTGGTGAAGATGAGCTGGTCCAATAGACCCATTATTTTAAGTGGCTTAGTGCTAGGTGGGATGGGCTATAGAAACTCTTAGGGTTAGGGAGAACATGCTTATTTAAAGGCCCAAAAATCCATTTAGATTATGGTGGGAATTTATTAGGGCACAAGTTGGAGGGTTTATGGTGGGTTTGGGCTATTTTAAGGGTCCATTTAATTTAGGTTTGCACCACATAGATGTTGGCCCATTTGGAAGTGGAATTAGATCCTCTTATGATTAAGATTGGGCTTCTACATTTAGTCCAAAACTTAACTAAGTTATCCGTATGGCCAAAAGTAGAAGTCCCTTTTCTTGATTAATTTTGCTAATCAGTTCACATTAACTCCCTAATCGCTATAATTAATGTTAATAAATTTTGGGGTGTTACACATCATGACTTACTATTAATCCAAGCGAACCATAATAAGCCTGTAGGTTTCTAGTAATAGGATCAACTAGCTCTGCTCTAAAAGGCCTTGATTTCTAGGTGTTCATTATTTTATTTGAAACAAAACAAACACAATTCAGTGCAAAACATACACACATGCCACATTTAAACACCCAAGATTCTCGGACAAGCCATTATATAACATGAAATCCCTATCCTCAAGTCATACCCATCTCTAGAATGTCTGAACCATTACTCTGGCATCAACTAAATGTCATACCTTAATTTATTTTATCCATTTATATCATTCATAGGTGTTAGCCACAAGTTTACAATCTTTACTATAGCTTTAACAGTAAACATTGGTCTGTTTACATACCAAACAGAGTTATGGGAGTACAATTTCATATTTTTCTTTTTCTTCATTCATATTCATAATAAATAAACTTGTTTTGGTCCATTTGATCATGAAATATATGTTGGATACCCAAGGAGTCACCTTAGCCCGAATTGGTCATGGTTCTATAGTCAACATAAAACTTTGAAAATTCATAACTTGGGATACGTAACTTCGATTTATGCAAATTAGGTGTCTATAGAAATCTTAGGATGTGAACTTTATGCTATAAAATTTCATAAGCAATTGAATTCTTTTGACCCCTCAAAACACAAAAAACCAGAACTAGACAATATAAACAGTACCAGGGACCATTCTGCATAATTTTTCTAAACTTTAGAAATTTATAAAATATTCTGTAGAGCTCCAAAATTTCCCCTTTTGGCTTGTTATAAAGCTTTTAATATTATTTAATTGCATGCCAAATTTCAACCTCAAACTATGTCATTTAGACTATTTTTGGTATATGTGCAATTTAAGACCATTTTAAACCAACTTTAGATTAAAAAATGGTCTAAATGGTTTCCAATTTACACTTTCTCACTTTGAACAAATTTTAGTCATCCTAGGCATATAATCCATAAAGTCAAACACATAAAATAGAGCTTGCATGAAAATATGACCCCTCAAATCTCAAATATGCTTATGAACTACCATGTATCTTGCATACACATAATGGTATAAATGTATCACTTTCATATCAAAATGACATATATTAAAGTACTTTGGCTCATACATATGGTTCTATCATAAGAAATCATTATATACATCAATTTACATCATAAAGCATCATTGTTACAAAAAGATATGCTAGTCCTACCATACGAATACATTCATCACATTTTGGTACACATAATACTCCTAATATATCCTTTCTAAAATCTAATTATTTTCTACTTTCTTGCTTTGGCATGGTGATGTTGAAATAGTTAGTGCGAACATATGGGTAAGATTATAAGAAGAATCTCAGTAGCTAATCTCAACCAATCAATGCATGCATAGACATTATGTGTAAATGCAATGCATATAGGGCAATAATGCTATGCATATACTTCATGTAATTTAAATGCATCATCATAAACTAATTAGTCCCAACTAAGCTCAATCTAGGGCCAAGGAAGAGCTACTACTCTCAATTCTATGCCATAGAGAGCTAGGAGCCATCACATAGCCATCTTATACACATATAGCTCATGTTGGACAAACATAACAAAACATATCTCATGAATGCATCAAGAAAGAACATAAAAAAGTATTTCAATTCATTCAAGCATTCATATGCATGCAAGAAGGAGAGATAAATTTACCTTAGAGCTTGTGAAGGTCTAAAATGCTATTAACCCACTTCTTGGTTCACTTATCTTGGCTCTTCTTGACTTAACACTCACAATTAGGTGAGTTCAGACTAGATTGGCCAACAAACATCAATCTGTAATGCAAATTAATCCATTTGAATTCATTTTAAGTCTCATCACTAACACTTAATTCCATTAAAGCCTAACATGCAACTTGAAACTAGTATAAGCACATTAAAAGGAAACTCTTATTTTTCTTCATCTAGGCCTCAAATTCTCATACGCTAGGTGCCATATGACCCTAATGGAATATATTTGAACTACCATATGCCTAGTCAAAGGGGTTTAAAGTCAACATACTTTTTCAATTGCATTTAGGCCTTAGAATTTCAACTTTCAATTTAAGGCTCCTAATTACAATCCAAGGGTTCCATAATTCTTTATTCTTCTCATCTAAGTTCCTAAATTCATTAGAACTCAAGAAAACACTTCCTAGGTGCTTTTTTATGCTCATGGCTGAACCTATGCTTGTTTAGGAGCCTAGGAAGTTTTATTCATTTCCTTTGGGATTTTGATGCATGAAAACATTCCTTGGCTTCTCTTTAGTCCAATTTTACTTTCATATGACTTCAATTATGCTCCTAGGGTTCCATAGCTCTTTTGGTGCAACTAAAACCCTAACTATCCTATCTTATGTTTCAAAGTTCTCATGGCATTTTAATTGCATATTCTAATTCCTCATGTCTCAAAACCCCTAATCCCATCATGTTTTAGCCAAGAACTAATCCCTTCAGATCTCCTTAGAATAGTCAAACATGAAGAAAGAAGAGAAGGTGAAGTGAAGCAAACATTCGATGAAGTTACATACCTTATTTCAATGCTTATCAAGAGAAGAATTTGATGCCACACTTAGTTTCCTCAAATCCTCTCCTTCTTCCAAAAGTTCAGCCACAAAAATACCTGTTTTAAGAAACTAAAACCACCAAGAGAGAAAGCGTAGAGTGGATAACAAAGTTAGTGAAAGGTGTATCATGAAAAAAGCAAAATTTCTTACCTATCTTTAGCTTTTCTTCCTCCCTTTCTCTCCCTTCTTTGGTGCAACTTGACCTACTGGTTTAGAGGCCAAATAAGTTGAATCTAAGTAATGGAAGGTGGCATGGCTGAAATAGGGAAGAAAGGAGGTGGTTTATAATAAATTCAAAAATTTCATAATGCCCTTCAACTTCATTTCCTCCATTTAGGCTTGTTTTTGCTCCTCTTTAAGAATTGTCTTTTCCATATGGAAATTTGGGTCTTCTAATTTATTAAAAATATTTACTTTTAATTTTATAGGGTTTAGATCCATCCTGAATTGCTTGATCAAAGTTTGGGTCAATTAACGGCCTAAATTGTACATATGAAGGGTTTTGGTCTTTTTTAGGGTTTCCATGGTTTTTGAGGTCTCTAAAAACTTTAAAGAACTTAATTTTGCCATTTAAAAGTTTCTTCTTAAAGTTTCTAAAAAGTTATCTAAAATTATAGTTTTGCTACTACCTTTTCAGTTTATTTCGTTTATCCGCTTTGGCTTCGGTATTAGGCTATCTTTTGCTTTATTAACTCATTTTTAGATCTTAGATTATTATTCTATTCTTATTTGACCCTATTTCATTCTATTTTGAATCCTCTTTTGTCATCTCATCAATTTCAATTTCAATTTTAAAAGACTAGATATTACAACTAATATATTTTATTGAGAAATGAATAAAGTACAAGGTTTGTAGGCTCTAAAGATATATTTACATACCAAAACAATAATCTAAATAATGGTATTTGAAATTTCATTGACTAGTAAGTTCTCATGAGTTTTCAAATGATCAATGAAGACCATTATATTTAGATTAAGTGGTTTCAAAGAGATATTATAATATTATCCTTTATGTGAATAATATACTATTAGCTAAGAACTGTTTCAATTCTTTAATAATCGTTAAAGAATAGTTATCCTTGAATTTTGAGATGAAGGATATAGGCAAAGTAGAATACATATTTAGAGTTAAGATATAAGAAAATTGCTCAAAGAAACTAATTACTCAAAAGAAAGTTATAAGTAGAAAAATCTTTTAGTGATTCAATATGAAAGGCTACAAATTCACTAATACCCTTGTAGTGAAAAGTGATAGTCTAAATTGTGAGATATGTCCTTAAATTGAATCAATGTTGAAATTGTATTAAGAGTGTAACACCATAAATTCTAGCTCATCTTATGCTTTTAAATGGCATAATATCATGAACCATATAGGTTTCCCATAGAAAAAGCAAGGAAAATGGGATTATTTTTGCGGTACGCCATATCTAAAAATTTGCAATCGGTGTCATGTGGACCATGTGAGCTCATACTATACATCCTCATATTTAATTACATCATTAAAACTCACTTGCATTATAAAATCATGCTTAAAACTCATGGAAACCGAAATGGAGCATAGAACATGGAATCTCATTCTCGACCAGATTTACCCTCCTTTCTGGACAAATTTGAAAAATCATAACTAATTCTAGAAAACTCAAAATTATGTGCTCTTGGTCATTTTGGAAAGCTCTAGATGTCTACTTTACACTAAAAATATGTCTAGATCATAACATCCATTACAAAGGATGTTTGACATCCAAGATAGTCTAGAGATCAGACTGAATTCTGGAACTGTCATATAATTCTATAGAAAACTTTGAAAATATCCAATTAATTCTACAAAAATTCAATCCATGCAAATGATGCCAATATAGGAAGCTATGGATGTTAGAAGAAAAATATCTCTAGATCAGTTCATCAAGCCCAGACCTCGGAATTCAATGGAACGGTACCTCTGGCTGGGCAAAATTACTAATACTGGACAGAAACTTCAAAAATTCATATCTCCCTCTCTAGACCTCCAAATGAGGTGCTTCTAGTTGGCATGAGTCACTGTGATTGTCTAGTTTTTTTGTATAAAATTTCATGGAAACTGGACATCATTTGAGCCTTGTGTGACAGAATGCAATTTCGGACCAAATGAATAGTACAGCAAATCAGAAACCATGAAAATTGCCAACTTTAAAAAATCATCAAATATTCTGTAGACCTCCAAAAATTATGATCTTTAGCTTCCCAAAAATATTTTAATGAGATCTAATTGCATACTAAATCTCAGATCAAGACTAAATCATTTGGCTAAAAAGTGACATAGGGTTCCATTATGGTCAATTTTGGCTCTATATAGGATACCAAAATTGCCAAATGGATTTCCCTTAGTCTTGGCACCTTTTGGGCAAGTCTAAAAGTACATTTAAGACTTGTATGAGCTATCTAAATGGTCTTAAACCTCATGTATCTCATTTTGGCTATTCAACCCACACTTATGCACATTTCCATCAAACTTTCAAATTGCATACTTTGGCATTACATACTCAAATTGTATTCTAGAGTTCTTACATCATATCCATACATTTATACATCACATAATGATATAGTTACACATGTTTTAAGGGTCGTGGACCATTTACAATATCATATATATCATGAAGCATCATTATGGTTCCAAAAAGAGCAAAGCTAGGCATATGGTTATTAATCTCCTTTCTTCATTGTTGTTGGCTCCCATTACCAATCCACCTAGCATGTTAGAGCATTGGAGAGGAGAGGATGAGATTCAAAGAATCCCAATAGCTCATCTCCCATCCAATTATACATAATATGTACAAAGCAAGCTTTACAAATGCATGCATGGAGAAAATGCAAGTCATGGACATTTAAAAAGCAAGTTTGGCATGTGAACAAATCATACAAGACATTCAAGAGCTCACCAAGTGTTTGGATTAGCCTCACACTTTCCCTCATGGATTTTAGACTTGCCTCGCCTATTCTTTAAGAGCTTTGGACTCAACCATACTCTTGGAAGCTCATTTTATTTTTGGAAGACTCTTTACTTTGTCTCAACCAAACTTAAGGGTTCTTGGTTCATCCTCATCATGGTGAAGAGTTCTTAGCCTTTCCACACTCAAGCAAACTCAAACAAACATCATGTATTCATTTGGAAACATAACATGGTATCAAGAATCATGACATATAAAGGCATGCTAGCATACTTTTCATAGCTTGAAAATACATATACATATATTCTAAAACAAGCTAAACACACATCCATGTATGAGAGAAGGTGGAGAGAACTACCTTGTTTACAATCACACCCTTTTTCCTTGGAATTCAAGCCTCATCTTTCAGCCACACACCCACAAATTAGTAGAGATGGTTTCTCTTGGTCTAAATACAATTTATGGGAGCCAATTAGTTTCATGAAACAATTTCTAAGGCCATATAATTTGCTTAGATGCTAGATTGCCCTATTAGCTCCATTATGGTCCATAAATGCACCTAATGAAGCAACACTCCTCAAATACATTCTAGGCTCCATTCTTTCCTTTCAAATATGATTCTTGACTCCTTTTAAGCCTCTTGGCTTCATCACACAATTAAAACAAAGAGCCTAATATCATGTTGCTTCTTTAGGTCATAATATGGAACCTAAGGCACCAAACCAATTTCTATGAGTTCTAAATTTTTTCCAAGGCCTCCCCTCACTTTCATTCATCAAATATGACTCAAAAATGGCCTTAGAAAAATTTAAAACTCTCCCCCACTATAAGAATTCCTCTTGGCTGAGACTATGGGCTTCCTTGGCCTTCTTGGAGTTCTCTTGGTTTTCTTAAAGGAGGAAGCTTGTGGGGAGCATCTTAGGTGTCTCAAGAACTCATTTAAACTCTTAATTAAACCTAGGAAGTATCATACAAACTTAGATTTTGGAAGGTGCACTAGAAACCCTAAGTTTTGCATCTTGAATTCTAATCGCTAGTTTGTTATTTTCTTTGCATATTCTTGTTCTTCTCCATCAAATACCTAAGATTCATGCTTATTTGGGCTTGAAAATTAGATCCTCCTAGGGTTCTTAGTGTAGGTCAAAATGGAGAAGAAAGGGAGACCAATATAGCTACCATAGGATGCAATTTTACCTTGTTTCCTTAGTTAGTTTGGCTTGAATCTTGCTTTCTCCAAGCTCCTCTCTTTAAATCTGAAATTTTCCCTCTGTTCTTCCTTCAAAACAGCCTCAAAACTTCAGAAAAATCATAGAGAAGAAGAGGGAAAAAGAGGAGAAGAGATTGGCTAAGAGAAAGCATGAAAAACAAGCAAATTTCCATACCTAAAGGCTTGAATTTCTTTTCCTTCTTCTCTTCCCTTGGTGCGCCACTCTCCTAGGGCTTTTCTTCTAGTTTGGAGCTGAAAAATCTGATGCTAAATGAGGGAGAATGTGAGGCGCCACCTATATATAGCTAGGGCAAAAGGACTTTTTCAAAAATTTTAATTTTGCCCTTCATACTTTGCATTTTCGTTTCTCCTTTGTTTTAGCTCCTTTCTTAGAATCGTCTTTTTCATTATAAAATTTAGGTTCCCAATTTAATAAAATGTCTTTGGAATCACTCAATTTGGAGTTGAAACATTCCCAAACAAACCTGTCAAAGTTCGGACAAACTGACATTGAAAAACGTCCACCGAAGGGGATTTAACTGTCCCAAAGTTTCCTATGGTTTTCAGGGCCTCTGAGAATCTCAGTGAACTCAAAACTTTCATCTAAAAAGCCCTTCTATGTGAATTCCAAAATTTGCTCAAAATTATGAAAATGCCATTATGTTTCATAAGCTTTTCGTAAGAAATTGTTTCTTCATTCTAGCTCCATTTTTCTTTCCGTTTGAGCTTGGGATTCTCATATTTAGGAGTCTAGAATGCTTCCCAAATTTTTTGGGACTTTAACTACTTCATTTTGGGGGACTTCCTTTTGTATCCGGTGAGTTCCATTCATTGACAGAGGAATCGTACGTTATGTTTCTCACATTTTCTCTCATTTTCAGAAGACCGGATATTACAAAAAGTCCCTTATTCCAATGTTGTTGGATAATGTATGTTGTAACACCCCGAAAGAAATAGTCATGAAGAATTAAGGAATTATTATGGGGATTTGGGAAGATTAGGGAAAATAAGGATTTTTAAAGAAATAAATTTATTTTAGACATCTTGAGACAATAATCATTTTTAGGTTATTGTTAAGTAAAGATATATTAATTTTGGTTATGGATTTAATTAGTGGAATTAATTGAAGAAAGATGGATATTTAATTTGGGACTTATGATCAACTTATTTATGCCATGTGCCAATTATAGAAGCCCACTCTTAGTTATAAGAAGGTCCAATTCCATTTCTTAGAAGCCCAACTATAATCTTATACAGACCCAATTCAAATAAATCCATATAGCCTGGCCCAATAAACCAATTTCTGAACCCACATGGATAATGGGCTTTTAGGTCAGCCCAAACCCATCTAAAACCCTAAAATATTTAGTTGTTCTACCTTTATTATATGGACACAAACCATTCTTCAGCTAAGGGAGAGTTTCATTGAGTGGCTCGTCGTACAACCCTCCAAATAATACTAGGCTTGATAAAATATGTAGCGAATGGCACAACCTAAGTCATCTCCCTTGGAATTGGCGTTCAATGTTTAATTAAGTTTTCCAAACGTTAAAAGACTCTAAAAATTCCTAAACTAAGGGCGTTTTGATTTACTTAAACTATTTAAAATAAAATTGACTAAAAATTCCTAATTACTATCTAATTGAGTGAATTATGGTCTTGTGACTAGCTTTGGATTCATCCCTTGGTATCCACTATCCTTATCCTAATCCAATTATGATTAATTCTGGTCTAAGAGTTCCTCAATGTGTTCATAACAAATTATCTTGGGCAACCACTCAAGATACAAGAGATTGATGATCTAATGTTGAATTGAAACCTCACATCCAAATTAAATTGTCAATTCTTGTTTTTAAGATCTTGAACATTCAATTTGATTGATTAACTAATTGATTAACCTCTGAATCATCCTAAATATTTAATTAACCAACTAAACATTAAGGAATCTTCAAATTAAACAATTAAGCTCATTCATGTAATTTATCAAACACCTTCGAAGCATACATGGGAATTCAGATAATATTGGAATTAATCGGATCAATTAATCAACAAAAATACTTCCTAATTAGTGTCTAACCAGCCACTAATTACAATTACACAAATTCCTTATCAAATACAACTTAACCAAGAAAATAAATGAAAGAGAAAAAGTGTAGGAAAAATAGAAAAGTCTTAGCCAAAATTCTGAATTATTCTTCCATGGATTCAAGCTTCTCCAAGGATTCCTCCTAGCTAGCCTCAAGGTGGATTAGAGTTTCATGGAATGTAGATGGAAGATGGAATGATGATGAGAAGAGGATGGAGTGGAAGAATGAATGGATGGATGAATGGTGAGATTATGGAGTGGTTGCCTCTATATATAGGCGAAAATTTGCTGAGAGTTTGAGGTGTGAATGAGTTGGACTGTACGAATGGATGAGGGTCCAATGATTTGAATGAAGGAGGCGTGAGTGGGCTGGAGTCTGGACAATGTGAATCAGCTCCCTTTCACGTGCTTTTTAATGAATCACATGCAACCTCCTTATTTCCTTCTTCGCGTTATTATTCACGTGCCCAGCTTCTCCTTGAGTTTTTGCAATCTCCACGTCTTCTTCATGTATCATGTGGCTTACATATACGCTTCTTCTCCTCACCAAAATTCCAGCCTATAGCTTATTTTCTATCGTGTTTATTCCAGCCACGTTTAACTCTTGCCAACCCGTAGCTGTTTCTTCATTTGTTTCTTCTCTTAAATCCAGTCCAACACGTGACATCTTCTTCCCACAAGCAGCTCATGCTTCCTCGTGCTCTTTCCTCCTATTCCGCGACAGCCCTTGCTAACCCGTAAGTGTGGATGCAAGCTAGACATGAGAGAGGCTGTAGCATCTTGTACGCTTCTTGTGTGAGTAACATATGTGAAGTTTCTTCTTGCAGAAAACACGAGAACACATTTTGCATAACTCCTTCATGAGTGTATCTTCCCCAAACGAGCTATTCTGCATGATTCAGTTGCTTTTCTCCCCACTAAATCGTGGCTTTTCCTCTTCATTCTTAGCTTATGTTCTACTCATGTAACTTCTTCTTCAACTCAGCTCCTTCTTCTTCCTCTTAAAGCACCAGAACCCGTGGCTAGTTCCTTCGTGTTTCCTCTATGCAGCTCCTTGTCTCTTCTAAGCTTTTTGTATCACACGTTCAAACATACTTATTCCTTCCATGTGAAGCTCTTGATCCACTCATGAAGCTTCAATCATTTTCTAAATTAATTTCTATCCTTAAAATTCCCATTGCCCAACAAAATTTTGCACAAAAGAGTGGGAAAAATCAAATAAGAATTTTCACAAAATTATTTAAGATAAATTTATGCATTAAAATCCAATAATTTGTAACTTAATTCCTCAAATATAGAAAATGGCTACTAAAATCAAATTTCATCTAATTAGATCCTTAAAGCCATATTTGGATACTAAAATACTTAAGATAAGGAGAATAAAACATATAAAATATCATGCTTATCATTTCATTTTCGCTTCTTGAGAGGGAGGCTAGGGTTTCATCATAGTTTGGTTCTATTTTGCACTCATAGAGGAAAAATCAACCAAGGTGAGCCATATAGAACATATTCCTCTCATTTTCATCTATAATTTGGTCCAAATAACTTCTAGTTTAGTGGAGTTCTACTTTATTACTAAATCTGAAACTTGTTTCTTTGGTGGCTCCTTTGTTAATTTTCAAAGGTTAAGGCTAAGAGGATTATTAAGTAAGTATCCTTTCCTCATTTTGATATATTATGTATTGAATAATGACCCCAATAACTAACTTACATAATGAGCTCTGATTGTGTGAGAACATGCCCAGAATTTGGAATAGAATATTATGGTTCCTAGTGTGGGTGAAGTTCAAGTCTGAATTTGGGACTTTTTGGTAATTAAGTAAGTGACTCCTAGGTAATTCTTGATATTTTAATTACTTGGTATCTAATCTATGCTATAAATAAAGACTAAGAATATGTTTTGATTTAATCTAGGACCTCTAGAGTGTGGAAACTTATTTTGGCTTCAAAAACTAATTCAACTAAGTGAGGTAACTAGGGTTTGAATTTTAATTCCCTGCATATGTGCTTTGTTAATTTAATATTTTCTGCATAAATATGTTTTGCTATGCTAAATGATTGGTTAGCAACTTGATTATTGTTTGTGAACCGTGAGTGAGTCCTTAGAGGATTTGTGATACAGCTGCCACCCATGCATTATGCTTTGATCAGGCACCGAGTTATGATCAGACTCATGAATGCACTGAGCCCCAATAGGGAGTCGACATTGTGGACGAGTCTTTTCTTGTATTATTGGTCATTAACATGACATATGTAATTGCTAGTGCGGGATAGTAATCACTGGTAGCCCAACTAGTTTATTGGCTGATATGATGGATGGTTATGATGTTTATCTGATTAAAATGCATTTATGTTGATTAAATTATACACATGTTTAGAATTATCCCTTGGTTACTGAGATTCATATCTTATCCTATTTTATGGGTTGCCAATTTCAAGTGAAGGTTCCTTAGGTGAGGAAAAGGGAAAGCAAGTGGATGAACATCCATAAATTGAGGCTATGTGTGGGATTTCTACATTTGGGCCATTTTATTTTGAGTAAATGCATCATTTTTGTAATTCATTTTGCAGAGCATCATGATGTACTTATATTGCCAAATGTAGGCTTTTGAGATTCTGTAACTAAGATGGAATTCATTAGGAAAGTAGACCTTATGGTAGTTAGACTCTGATGTATATACTTAATTATGTTTTGATATGGATTATTGGTGATTACAAATCATGACTTATCATTTGAGCACACAATTAAGCCTTGTCATGAATGTTTAACTTGAATATTGTTGTCTAGAATCTCTGTTAGAATGCCCTTTGAATGATGTTATTAGGACTTTAGGTACCTAATGCTACCATAATATGCAGATGTGCTGATATGTGATAGTAATCACTTAATTGGAATTTCCCCCAAGTCTTTAAATAATAAGGATTAGTGAATCCTGGTATTTGGAAGTTGGAAAGTCTAGAGAACCATGTATATTGGCTAGGGAGGTCTTAGAATTCATCTAGGGCTAGTGGTAAATGGCTAGGGAATGAGAAAAAGAGAGAATATGATCTGAGGGAAATGAGTCACAGCTAAAAATTGTTATTGTTGTGGCCAAGAGTCATCTAAAGGCTTAGAGTGTTGTAGCACAAAAGGCTAAGTCATAGTGCAAAATGGGAAATTTAAGTCCAAAGGGTACCCGAGAGCAATCTTGTCACAATGCCAGGGGAGCTCATCGCGAAAAGCATCAGGCAAAATACTTAGGAGAGTTCCAATAAGGTCTCTCACTGCCTCTAAAAAGGAACCTTGCCACAGTGTGAAGGGTTTAGGCCATAGTGAGAATCGAGTTTTAAGGAATAGGAAATTCCTGAGAGTAACTTCACCATAGGGCAGAAGCCCTTGGCCATGGCGAAGGTAAGCTAATTTTTGTTTTTAAGCTCCAGAGATGAGTTAAGTCATAGACGAGTATACCAAGTCACAACACAAGTCCAATAATCCAATTTTTAGGTTCCAATAGCTAACTTAGCCGCAGCGAAGATTTCCAAGTCACGGCCTCAAATAACAAACTCTTATTTTTAGCCTCTAAAACTTAGTTTTCTTGATGTTAATGGTATGTAATGGCTTGGGAATGATTATAAGAGGGTTTTGTGAGTGTAGAATTAGTGGCAACATGAATCAAAGGACTTGTTTGATAACTTAAATCCCTTATAGGCTTAAATTGCTTCGTTCTCTAAATAATGATTCCCAAGAATAATAAGATTCAAATTTCCTCTGTATTTCCACTTCTAATGAATTATTAATAATGCTTAACTCACCCAAAAGAGATTAAGAGTTAATTATAGTCAATTAGCATAATTAGTAGTTAGAGTTGTTATAGATTTAATGTTGTGTATGAGGTCATACATTTATAAACAATTAGCCTTATAAACCAATACTAGTTAAATCCTGATTAATAGATTTACAATGTTGTTAAAAGAATCTTAAGATACTTGAAAGACACTATAAACTATGTACTATATTGTTAAGTATGTTTTTGTACTTGAAAATATGCTCCAATGTGAATTGGAGAAGAGATCCAGATGCATGAAAGTTAACTTCCAGACATACATTCTTGTTGAATAATGATATCATATCTTGGAGCAACAAGAACCAAATATGCATAGTCATTCACCATAGAAGTATAGTTTATTACATGTTCAAGGACACAAAAGGCTATATGGTTGAAAAAGATTATGAAACCCTTGGGGATTATTGGTAGAACATTTAGTCAAATATTGATCAATTATGGTTGACCAAAAGCCATAGCCTACATTAAAGAACCTAAGTATCATAACAAAACTAAGCACATAGACATGAAAATGAAAGAGATGCAATGGCACAGAAGAGCATTACTCAATAATATGTCTACATATAAGACGTAAGTTAATCCCTTGACAAAACTCATACCTAGTGATATGCATGAGAAAGATGTAAAATCTCTTGATATATATAGAAAAAATAGTATCACAACTTATGTACAACTTCAATGCTGATTAAATAGATGTATTATGTCACAATTAAAGATATCATATACATAATAATAGTATGTCGTACAAGTTGATAAAGTTGGCTCTCTCACATGAGCAATCATCTTTTGCACTCATGAAATGCAAGCAAAGATGAGACATTTGTGTTTGCCATGTGAGATAGCCAAAGTACCAGTGTTGCAAAGAAAGAATATTGAATACAAATGTGTCACCTCAACAAAGAGAAAAAGAAGATCAAGATGATACCCAAACACATAAATATCTATGGAACTAACTATGGATTTCTACCATCCATAATAGTTGTAGGAAGATGCAAATTCTCTGCTAGTTGCTAAGAGAAGTGAGCAAAAGGGTAGAATTTGGGTTAGATAATATATGTGTTCAGATCAAAATCTATACAATGTTGATAAATCAAATTGACCTATACTTTTATGAAATAAGAGAGGCATCATACTAATATTATTTAAATTAATTTTTTTGAATTTAAAATACCAATTTTGTGGGTTACAATTTTTAAAGTAGAAAAAAACTGATAGAAGGGAGTTGAGCAATGTACAATTTTTAACATACAAAAATATAAGAATCTCTCTTCTTCATAGAAAGAGAGAATACACAAAAAATAATAATAATAATAAAAGAGAAGTACAAAGAACAATGAAGAAATTCTCTCTTCATCATCTTCCATAGACTATAGTGAATTTGCATTTTTGTTTGGGGCGGGGGGGGGGGGGGGAGAATAGCCAGAGTTTGTTTTGTAATTCTAGTCCTAACTATTGGGATAGAGAAATTAGAAAAGATCATTTTGCTATAAATAAGTACCCCGCAACCCGTCATTTCTAAACAAATATGCTTACTCGAACTAACAATTTATTCAACTTAAATTAAAATAACTATTTAATATGGTTATTTTAAAAGAACTTTCATTTTTCTCTCTTTTGACTCTTTTCAGACAGTATTAGACTGGAAAGGCATAACTCTCTTATAAATCATCACTTTGCCTTTTTCAAACATAAAACTGACAATCTCAGCCTTATATGTAATTAAAATATACGATATTTCCCAGTCAAATTAAATTATTTAGGTTTAAATCCGCTACCAAATGAAAATCACAGATTAGCTAGATTCAAAAGTTTCATAAAATCATATACATCATTTTTGGGAGTTGAAAATAGTGCCGTTCTTGTGACAATTATTTTTGTATATGAATTAATTGTTTTATGTTACACGTCGTGTGATGTAAGATTGCCAATTCAATGTTGACAATTTCTGTTTGAATTTTTTTCTTAACAGATTGATGATTTCATAGAGATGAGTCCGAACTTTAACAATGATAAAATAATTACTAAGTATAAAATAATTTTTTATCCATTTTATTAAATTTATTATAACAATTATATTTATTAATCACACTAAAATAAAAAAAATCTTATTAAAATTTGTTTATATAGAATTATATTTTTTTAGTCAGACCAAAATTAATAAATTCTATTAAGATTAATGACCAAATATCTTAATATTTTCAGTAATTAAACATAAAATTAATTATTTTATATTGAATAATTGTTCTGTCAGTATTAAAATTCATGGTGGATCGAATTCATGAAATCATCACTCATATATAGTTAAAACCATATTGATACTGTATTTAAAAAAAAATACAAACACTTTCCTTTAATTTTGAACCATTCATAAATACTCTCTTTAATTATAAAAATGAAAAAAATACCCTCTGCAGTACCATCACAGGTCATGAGCTAAAGCCTTTTCCCTCTTACAGAGTTTGACGTGAAACAAGTTCATTTACCACATGAGACAACACAGGGTGTATCTGGACAGTTTATTTATAAAAAAGAAAAGAAAAAAAAAGCGGTTCAAAAATCACCTTTAACCTTCTTCGACTATCAGAGTACCCATCCCCTTTGCTGGAATTCACTGTGAGTGACACAAAGTAAATCCTAATTTCTAACTCCAATAATTGACTGACTTTCATTAACTCTAACCGTGGCATGAAACGTGATATATATATATATATATATATATATTTTTTTTTTTTTCAGTACTTATGTGCTGTTTATTTTGCCAATTGAGAACCAGTCATAAACTTATCTTCTCTCTCTGCGCTCAAGAAGTAGGAAACCCAAGAGCTTGCTACTTGAGAGAGAGAAATTGAAAACTTATTGACTTATTTAACAAATATTTCAAGAATTAATATAAAACTTTAAATATATTTTAAGAATCAAAATAAAATTGTAACCTTTATAGAATTTATAGTCGTGATGATTGTAAATGATATTTACATTCGTTTTTTTTTCTTGCCTTTATTTTATCACATCCTTTGGTGTAGCAAGGATTGGCAAGTCAAATTACTTTAATTTGAATATGTGTTTAGGTTGTTGAAATTTATAGCGCAAATCAGGTAAGGATTCTGACATTTCCCCTAACTGGTCATGTGAAACTACTTGTCATTTTCAATTTAATTAAGCTAGTGATTGATATAATTTATAAAGGGTAGTGATTTGGACAAAAGATTACAAGTTCTACCTGTACTTAAAAGGATAAAATAAAAAAGTGCAAAATACTAACAGACAAAACAATTGTCTAAAATTTAAAAAATAAATTCAACTATTCATAATCACTGTCAAAGTAATAAAGCAAAATCATTAAGTAAAGCTATACTTTTACACCATTGGTTGTTGTAGAGTAGTGGTAAGCTTGCCATTTGTCAAATGCAACTTGTTATGGAGTTCCCATATGTCAACTACATATGGCAAGGTTTGTTCAAATATGAGGTTTGTTATTATATTATTCCATAAAAAAACTGACCACAAATTCGAATTTCCTAATTAATAATCTTTAGAGTTTAATGATTTGTATATACTTCATTTTTTAGCACAAATATAAAGCTAATTAATAACATTGAAAATTATTTGTCTTGACAGAGTTAAAATTTTCAGGGAGATTACAAGATAATATTTCCAGAATGATTTTACATTATTTAGTCCACATGAAAATATAAATAGTTATGAATGCTTTAAGAATTATTAAGATCATCAATTTATTATTGATGTGAATATTATGTCAGCATTTCATCTATTTGTTTGAACTTTATCACATTTTATTAATCTGTAGAACATCTTTTTCACTACAACATTTTGTTTGGCACGCAGTGCTTGAAAACCATCGTAGAAAAGTGTCAACGGAGCTTCTACTTCCAGCAATAGAGCCGTTGCATTTATTGCCATTGCAACAATTTTTAGGATCGATTTGTTTTGCAACCGCAGTGCCTTCTTGAAACACGTTAAAGCAACTGACTTTTAAACATTTTGCAACGTTGTACGTCTCATTTTGTAGGGTCTATAATATTTCTTCAATTTGATATATTTGATCTAACCTATAGGTAATATCCTCGAACATTTTGATATTGCTTATTCTTAATATAATATTGAAGTGAATATTATTGCTAACACCAGAAAAAAATGATGCGTAGAACATGGACATTGATGAGGTGGGGCAGTGGTACAAGCCGTCGGAAATACTATAACATGGCAGGAAGAAGAGCACACAGGAGATACTGAAAAGCAACACAGAAATGACCTACAATTCACCTTTCTTTATGTGGTGCTTTGCTAATTATTGCTTGTGCCTTTATTTTTCAGTTTATGCTAGCATCTTACATTTTCCAGTTCACATATAACACATTGGAAATGAAAGTTTTGAGCTAATCAAGCTCTAATACTAATGAACAAAAATTTGGCTATTTACCTAAAATAAAAGCGGATCTTGTTCCACGCTGTTTGGACCAAAATCCCGAGATGGACTCTGATTTTTTTTTTCTACGACAAATGACACTATAGTTTATAGGAAGAATGCTCAGAGAGACTCATTTTTGTTTGTGTTCTGTGCCTATTCTTTCGCTTATTTTTATTTTCTGAAGAGAGTCCAAGGGAGAGATGGTTCTTTATCTACGGTTAGTTTCTCTCCCTTCTCAAATTAATTAATTCTCATAAATAACTAACCATTTTTTAATTTAAAAATTCAAAATTCATTATAATAATTTATTTGTTGAAATAATTATTATTTAATTAATTAACTTAACTAGATTATCAGGTCAGATTATAGGTTAGCTGATCACAAATGACCCATATATATTCCAATGGTTTTGAACTTATAATCTTACGACGACACTCCTATGTGATTTTACCCCTTGGTCCAATTAGTGTATTACAAGAACTTAAGGGAACATTAAACTCATTACTATTTAGCAAATTTTAAACAGATTTGATCAAGCTTAGCCAATTGATCGGCTACGAGAAAGATTTTAGGAGCATCACTTTGTTGCTTTTGGTTTTGATGATATTTAATCAAAACATTAACATGTCTAATTTCCTATTCTAAATTATGAGGTTTAATGAATTAGTTTCGAGATTTTGGAGAGATATATGATTTATATTCTTTGGTATTTAGTTACTCTAATGTGTGTGTACACCGTACCCCGTGGAGAATGTTATACCTTTATCCCTATGTGTAAGTCTTTGCTTTACACATACATGTGTCTATATGCATATATTCTCAAAATATATTTATTTAATTATTAATTAATACAAACTTATACAAAGTTCAGTACAAAGTATATATGTTCACACCTGAGCAAAAGTTTACGTGACACATACCTACTCAGCCTTGCTTTATATTCCACTTGATCTTAGGCAAAACACTCAGAAATAAATATTTTCAATACTAAAACCTTTCTGAACAGAACCAACCCAATTGTTTTGGCTATGATACATACTAACATGCACAAGCAATCAAACTTGCGTGATTTGTAAATTATTATTTTTTTAATATAACTTGGTCCCGTAGCATTCAGTTCCTGAAGTAATCTGTCTGTGATTTGTTATCCACTTCTTTGTTGAAAAATTTGTGCATGTAATCCTTGTATGTGACACGTCGATAAAGTGGTGGTTTCTCGGCTGATGTCAGCCTTTCCAGTGGTCCATACAAATTCTCACCTGCGCCTGGGTTGAAGAATGTCGCTATTGAAACTCTTGGCTCACGAGAAGCACTAGCCAACACTCTGTGGTCCACGCTCCTATAATTCTCGTTCAAAATTATCTGTCAAAACAAAAACAAAAGGAATATTTAAAGTTTCACAATATATATGGATTTAGTGCGTGTTTGGATTTTCATTTAGACCTCTTCAAACCACGTTTTAGAGTAAGCAAGAATTGAGAGTTTTTACGTAAACGTGATTTTATAACTGGGATCCAAACACGCACTTAACTTATTATCTCTCTAGACAAATCTAGACTCCCGACGGCATAAGTTTAATATTTGGACAAGTTATAATTTACTTTTAGAGTATCTGACATATTCATTTGCCTGTCTTTTACTGGTTAATCTAGATAACCTCTCAGGAGATTATATTTCACCCAGAATATTAAGATAAACGAGTTCTTTTTTTAATCTAATTACAGCTATTGGATCATATATGTGCAATTTTACAGTTAAATTATTATATTATATTTGTTGAGACCCAATAAATTTTTTGAAAAAGGTATAGTATGGATAGTTAATTAACTTTTTGAAAGACGTTATTGTAAAATCTATATATAGCATGTCTTGAGTATTTTAAGTGGGATTTAATTATTCTAATTTTTAAAAAATATTAAATCATATTTTAACATTAAAAAATAGTAAATCATATTTTAATTTGGTTTTACAAACTATGATCAATAAGACACCATATACTTTGAGCGTTCCCTATTAGTCACATACAATTTTAAATTAATCCAAAATATGATATGCTGATAACATTTTTTTTTAATGTTGTCTAAAAAAATTATTTATTTTATCACATTTTTTGAACAAAATATGATAAAAAATGTTAAAAACTGTACCAAAATAGTTCATTCAGAATAACATGCTTTGTTGACTACGAAAGGAAAGTTCAATACCTGAAGCAAATCTCCAATGTTGACGACTAGGGCTTCAGGGACTGGTTTCACGTCCACCCAACCTTCCTTGTACTTCACCTGCAGCCCTCCCATGTGGTCCTGTAGCAGTAACGTCAACAACCCTGGATCCGTATGGGACCGAAACCCGATCGTTAGTTCCGGCTGAGGGCAATACGGGTAGTAGTGACCGACAGAGTTACGGCTTCCCCGAATGTCAGCTCCTTAAACCTTCCTCTGCTTAACCCTAGCCCTTCACTCAGCAATTCCAGTAACAGCTCCGCCACCGGCACAGTTTTGCGATTATACTCAATCAACCGCTCCCTGCCCACCTCTGGAACATGGTTTTAAATTGCGGTTGCGGTTGCGGTTACGTTGCGATTGCGGTTGCGGGCGTTGCGGATAATATATGAAGAATTGCGAGCGTTGCGGTCAAAAAATGCGGATGCGGCCAGCGCCGCAACAGCAATATTGTGGCCGCATCACATGATGCGGACCGCAATTTAAAACCATGCTCTGGAATGTCAGCCGGGTTGAACGGCGTGGGGCTGAAATGAATCAGTAGCGTGTCCCTCCAGTATGCAGCTTTAGAATGGTACAAGTCCATGTTAGACAGGATGGACACCCCCTCTATCGCTCTCCGGAAGAGTGGCGCCTTGACCTCTGCCGGGAGCTCGTGGACCGCCTTCATGGCGGAGATGGCACCGTCTAATACTTCAAGCGGGACACCGTGGTTGATCACCTGGAAGAAGCCCACGGTAGAGGCTGCACGCTTGATTTGGTCCACCACTGCAAGCCGGCGGTCTGGAGAGTCGATGCCAGAGAGATCAATCGTTGGGACTTCGGCCCCGGTGTAGGGAGAGGGTTTGAGGGTGGCTAAGACTTCGGGTGGGTTAACGAAGATGCTGGGTATCGTGGTGATGCCGGAGTCAGCAAGGCCTTTAACTCCAGCCTTGGACTCATCAAATTGCTTCACCTCTTTCAATCTTTCGTAGTTCTCGGCGGAATCATTGGTGACTGTAGGTGGAGCCATAATGGAGGGAAATGAAAGAGAGAGATAGAGCTGATCAAGTAGTTAATACTTAATAGGGGTTGGAGAGACCAGCTTAGTGTGTTATTACTTTGTAAGTTTAGGCCATTTATAATGGGTGATGTAGTATATTTGGAACATTGGGCTGCCAGTCTCACAACAGTTAATTAATTAATTAGCCAACAAAGAATGTTGTTAAATTAATTCTATACATAAAGTCCAATGAAAATATAATTTTTGTTCTTGTATCTCCACCATTTGGCTTGTGAATCTTATTGTTACATGATTCAATTCTTAAAAATATTTGACACGTTATTTGTAATTAGGTTTTAGAGTATATACATTTAAAATGTTTTTGTTTTTATTGGCAGGGAATAACAAATAACCAATAAAAAATTTCTAGACACTAAATTATCTAATAATAAAATTCAGATATTAAATAGTAGAATAATGTATTTTTAAAGAATAAAAAGTTATATATATTTTTTCCAAAATCACTTGAGACCAACTAAAGATCAATCTAGAATTAGTCATATATGTTGGTCGTATCAGATATGCCTGCACAAAATACAATTAAATGTGTGTTAAAAGGGTGTTATATATATCTCTTACATATGCTTGCATCAGTAGAAAAAGAAAAGTATTTGCCCATATTTCTATACTACATCGCGTATTGCCCAAAAGACTACCGCCAAATATTTTAGAGTTTGCCAAGTCAAACTTGGCATGCAAAGTGTAAAGCTTAAAATTGCTCCAGTCTATAATTGGTACAAATTTTATACAAAGGGTAAAAATAATCCAAAAAGCAATGACACCTGATGGTTGCAGTGGTATCCAATTCAGTCTAGTGTTTGGCTCCTTGAGTCTTCCCTGAAAACTGCTTTAACTTAAGTCAAAAAAGTTCAACAACAACAGCAACACAAACATTTTTTTATTATATGAGGTCGGCTATATGAACCAAGCAACGTTATAAAAAATTGAAAAAATTTAATTTTAAATTTTTTTTCATATATCACTATTTTTATTTTGGTCTTTTGGATATCAAGTGTCTAATTTGGTTCTTTGGTATTCACATTAAATGGATTAAGCTTTAAGGTAATTTAAAATGGTTGAAATTTAACAGATATTTGAAATATCGACATTTTTATTTTAGCCTTTTGAATATTAAGGGGTATTTAAAAAATATGTATTTAACACATTAGTATTTAAGGTATTTAATTTTATATAAGTGTTAGTACTTAAAAAATAATTAATTTACTGAGGTTGCCACTGACAAGTTAGATCGAAGGAAAAGAAAAATAGCGAATTTGTAAATGAATTGGATTAGTCACAAGCCTTGACAATTGAAAATGGTAAATCCACTGAAAAGGGATATGGAATATGACCAAGTCAAAGTGATTTTTATAGGTTAGAGTGCAGCACGTTCTGTTTCAAATAGGAGGAGGTCACAAAGCAATTAGAGGTACAAAACCTAGGTGTTGGCGTGATGTGGAGAGTGGCTACCAGCCATGGAAGATACAATAAATGGGAGGGAAGAAAAAAGAGACACAGAAAAACTGCGAGGAGCTATCACACAATTCACTTTTCTTTACTTTTTGCTTTGTTTATTCATTTTATCCCTTTATTTTTAGTTTATGTTAGTATTTTACACTTGTTTTGTAGTTAGTTAACAAATTTGTAGCCAGAGTTTTCATAGCTTTTTTATTGTTGTTCGATGTTGATTGGATATGTATATGTATTAAATTATTTTTAAGCAATATTTACAGTCACAATCTAGTTATATAATTGTCCATTTTCATTCATATCATTGTTTAGAACCTCAATTTCTTAGACTAAACTATATTTAAGACCTAGCTAGGAGGAGCTATCTTTGAAAATTCATGTCCCTTATTCATCTTTCACTCGAAAAACAAGGATTGAAGTCATCAATTGATTTCTCACTGTAGTTAGACACTTGTAGCTGGTTGATTAGCCATCAATAATGTCACAAATGGTGAATTTCATAAAACGACGAAATGAGTGATATAAAAGTAAATCCCCTGAAATGAGCTAAATAATGTCCCAAAAAATTTGGGTAGTATCCTAGGTTCTTAAAAATAATAATCCTAAGCTCAAATAGAAAGAAAAATGGAGCTAGGATGATAAAACAAATTATGATGAAAATTGACGAAACATAATGGCATTTTCATAAATATGTGCAAATTTTGGAAAAACACACAGAAGAGATTTTTAAATTGAAAATTTAAGTTGCTCAGGGTTCTCAGAAGCCTTGAAAACCATGAGAAGCCCCAAGTTAAAACCCCTCTGTGATTTTGTGTATGGCATGGGGTGAGAGAGTAATTTTTCAAATTTTGGATTTATACACCTTTGAGGCAAGTTTAAAAGGTCATTTTGGTACATTCTCACGTGCTCAAGTGGTCATAGTTACGTTAGAACTCAAAATAGACCATTTGGACCCTTTTGGTGACACAAAACGAGCCATTTTGCAACCCAATATCAAGATCTGACCAAATAAATAAATTTGCCCATGAAATTTGGCAAACATGTAAATCATATCCATAGATTTTTGGAAAGCTAAAGACTAAATTATTTGGAGCTTTGTGGGATTAATTATAAATTTTCAAAGTTGGCATTTTTTTGCTAAACTGATGTAGACATTGTTCATACTGTTAGAAATGTTGGCTATGTCATTCGTTAGTCAAATGATGTCCAATGTTCATGATAAGCTTTCCATGGCCATGATTTTTTGTTAATTTCCTTTGCATATTCTTAATCTCCACACTCTTTTTCCTTAGAATCACCCTTGGTTCTACCTAAAAATCAAACCCTCCTAGGGTTTCTTAAATGGGGCAAAATGGTGGAGGAAAGGGAGGAAGAGATATCAACCATGGAAGAAGAAATTACCTTGTTTTCTTGCTTTTTCTCACTTGAATCTTGTCTTCTTTGAGCTCCTCTCTTCAAATCCGAATTTCTCCCTTAATCTCTCCATTAAAACAGATTTATAAACTTTATTATAATCATAGGAAGAAAGCTTAAGAGGAGAGGAACAAGTTTGGAAGAAGAAGGAGCATGAAAATCTATGAAATTCCTTACCTTTTCCTTGCTTTTTCTCGTCCTTTCTTCTCCTCCATGGTGTGACTAAGAGAGTTGGTGTTTTCTCTAGTTTTTGGGCAGAATGGTTCATGTAAATGAAGGGGAGAAGAAATAAGAAACTTAAAGTGTGTTCAAGAAACTTCCACTTTCTAAAAAACTTCAATTTTGCCCTTCATTTTTGGTATTTTCGTTTCTAACTCGTTTTAGCTCCTTTTTGAGAACCTTCTTTTCCATTATCAAATTTAGGTTTCTAATTTAGTAAAATTCCCTTATAATGGGTAAGGACATTGATTGAATATCTTGGTAGCAAGATGCTTTCTTGAAATATGTTTTGAATGCAAGATGGCTTGAATGGGTGAGGTTGTGCTAAAAGTCTCTTATAATAGGTGAAGATGAGCCAAAAGTCCTTAAGAAGGGGTAAAACAAAGCCAAAAGTCTCAAGAAAGAGTGAGACTAAGTCAAAAGTCCCTTAAACTGGGTGAGGCAAATCCAAAAGTCCCAAGAAAATTATGTGAGGTTAGACCACCATCCCTTAGAGCCTATTTTGACATGTATGAGTTTATGTGATATAGAAATTTGTTTATGTATGTTCATTAGGAGCTTTTATAGCATACTTGCATTCTTTGACATATAAATACATCATATATATATGTTTGGAAGGGTAAAGATCTATTGGGATTCTTTGAATCTCACTCTTCCCCACATATGTCTAACCATGTCTAGGTGAAGCTCAATGAACAAGAAATGGGAGCCAAGCACCTTGAAGCATAGGACTTTGATAATAGAATAGAAAATTTTGCATTTTGATGTCAAAGTTTGTACCTAAATGATGTGTATAAGATGTAAGCACTTGAGCATGTATAAGAGTATGTAAATATCATGTATGAATGGATTTTGGAACCAAATGTATGCTTATATAGATTTTTGACATCCTTATTCTTTAATGTCCATAGATGTAAGAACAACTAGAATAGTGATTTTAAGATATATGATGATTTGGACCATTTAGGATGTTCTCATAGGCTATTTTTATGCTTTTGGATGTGCTCAAATGGTTGTGGAATGATTAGAAGACCATTTGGAGTAACTTTGACCTCTTTACAGTTCCAAAATTGACATAATATTGAACTGAATCACAAACTAACCAAATGGATGATTTTGTGTATGAAATTTGGTATGATTATAGCTCATCTAGATCTTTTCATAGAGATAAAGAGCACTTAATTTAGAGCCCTAGAGAATTTATTATAAATTTTCAAAGTTGGCTAAATTATGTAGAATTGTCTCGGTCACTGTTCATATGGTTAGTTTGCATTTCTATGTCATTCATAGATCAAATGATGTCTAATGTTCATGAAATTTTATAAGTATAAACTAGATATCATAAGATTTCTATAGCCATTAAGAGCATCTCATTTGCAGATTTATAGAGGGAGAAATAATTTTTTGAAGTTTGAGTTCAATTGTAGGATGCATCAGTGACTAGTGTTACTATTTCATTGAATTTCATGGGGCAAGCTTGGTTGTTTTGATCTAAAATTTTTATGGTAGTTAGAGGCTGTAGCTTTCCAAAATCATACAATTTGCATGATTTTGATTTTTCTAGAATTAGTTATAATTTTCCAAAGTTTATATCAGATTATAGAAGTTAAGGGAAATTGCAAAGTGTGAGTGATTTTGATATGTAGGCTTTGGGTTGGACTTTTGGGCTTTAAATTAAGTTAGTTTTGGTTGAGCAAATATGTTAAGGATGAAAAATAAATATGGTAATCTCACATGGTTCATTTGGCAAATAATGAATTATTTTAGCTTATAATGTCAGTTGTTTTTGCTACCTAAAGTGTAAATTTAATGAAATTGACTACTTTAAGCTGTTTGACATGCATTTTAAGTAACATCTAAATATGGTATGACACCACATATGCCTTTATGAATTTTCACCATTATTTTCTGTGCTTCCTTTGTGTCCACACATTGTAATAATATGCCATTATAAGTTTTCTTATCAAAATATCATTACTGACACAAAAATTTTTGGCAAAAAACCTAATGATCTCTTTATCACTTTTAGTGGCTTCAGCTATATATACTTTACTTGTTATATAGGCTTTAATGTCATAAAATCATATTCTATATTCAAGCAATATGCTGGTGAACTTCTAGCTTCAACTTGGAGTGGTTGGATATAAATCCTGTAATCAAGTTGGATCATTGCAACAAAAGTTGTTAAAGCATCAACAAATTGATTCTTGTCTCGTGTCTCATGGTAGAAATTAATCTCCTCAAAATATTTAATTAACTATGTCATGAATTCTTGATATGAAATCAATTTCGAATCCTTAATTTGTCATTCTTTGGTTACTTAATGGATTATAAGGGCTGAATAACCAAAGACCTCCAAACTTTTTATACTAAAAACTATAGCTACATGCAAACCATTAATAGAAGCCTTATATTTGGCTATGTTATTGGTGCACTAAAGCTCCTACTCGATGGGCACTAGGAATTGTTTTCCTTTGAGGAATATAATTATAGCCCCAATGTTATATCCATGTGCATTGCCAATATCATCAAAATACATCTTCCATTTCACTTCATTGCCCTTTTTATCATTTTCATCGTCCTTTATGGTGAATATATATTCATCAGGGAAATGGATGTCCAATTGCTAATATTCATCTAAAGGATTCTCTACTAGGTGATTTGTTATGATGCTTTTTATAATAGACTTCTAATAATGTACATTTTATTGTATTTAGATAGTATTACTTACCTTTTTAAAACTTTTCTGGTGATATGTGGACTCCTAAAGATATAGTTTATAGGATCCATTCTAGAAATCAAACAGGTGGTGTAATAAGGGTGTTCATTGGCCTATTAGGCTTGAGAGGCCCGACCTAAGCCCCTGGCTCAACCTAAAAATGTAAATGGATATAATTTTAAACAAAATTATATAGGGTCGGATTGGGCCATAGGCAAAACATGCCGGGTCGACTCAAAAATGTAAATACATAGAACTTTAAACAAAATTAAATAGGGTTGGATTGGCCACGAGCGAAAATATGTTTTGCCCAGCGCAGCCCAACAGTTACTTTTCTTTTTTAGTTATCAACATTTTGCCATATTATATCTTTTTTTATTCTTATTTTGTTTGATTCTCTCTACATGTTATACTTTTCATTACCTATCTAAATTGTCCCTGCTTCTTAATTGTTTTCATCATTGACGTGCATACTTACTGGCATTTCTTTTATTGAATAATGAAAATACACATATTTACCTAAGACTAATTATGTTAGTATAAATTATAATTTGGTTAATAAAATTGGGCTATTTTATTATTGAAATTATTTTATTAATAAAAACATGAGGGTTATAAAAGCCCATTATTTTGAAATATATATTTATGAGTATGCAAAAAGATATTTTTATATTACAAGTATAAGTTTATAAAGAAAAAAAAGTGGCCCTAACCTATCCTAGTCTAACATAAAATAGGGCTTATTCAAGTTGAGTTAGGACACGGGTGTAACACCATATATTTCTATCTTATTTCACAACATTTCCATGTTTTACATTCACAGATTCCATGAAAGAGCTAGAAAATGAAATTAAATAATGCATTTCTTTGCGTTGCGTTGCGTATGAAAATTTCATTTGGTGTTACGTGGACCATGTGAGCTCATACAACACATTCCCATATTTCATTACATGAATACAACTCATTTAAATTATGAAAAGTAGCCTACATCTCGTGAAACTCAAAGGGAAGCTTAAAATATACATATTCATTTTCAGCCAAAATTTGCTCATTTCTATCACAAACTTTGAAAATCATAACTAATTCTAAAAATATTGAAATCATGCAATCTTGGACATTATGGAAAGCTACACATGTCTACTTTATGATAAAAATATGTCCAGATCATAACATCTAACACAGAAGACGTTTGATATTCAAAATAGTTCAGAGGTCAGGCTATCTACTGGTGCTGTCACATAATTCTACAGTAAACTTCAAAAATGCCCAATTAATTTCAAAACATCAAATATATGCAAATGATACCAATCTAAAAAGCTATGGATGATATCTAGAGGGAAAAAATAACTCCAAACCAGTTCAAGCATGCCTAGACCTCAAAACTCAATTAAATAGTAACTGAGGTCAGCTAGAGTTTTTAATACTAGATAGATTTTTTAAAAACTCATATCTCCCTCCCTAGACATCTAAATGTGGTGCTTCAAGTTGGCACAAGTTACTAGGAATGTTTAGTTACTCTGTATACAATTTTGTAGCCATTGGACATTATTTGAGCCCTATGTGATAGATTTCATTTTCAGACCTGAATGAACAGTGACATGATTAAAATCAAAAAATTTTCCAAATTTAAAAATTTATCAAATATTCTGTAGACCTCCAAAAATTCTATTCTTTAGCTTTCCAAAAACCTCCTAACAGGTCTATTCTGTAGACCTGCAAACTATTAATGAAGCCTGTGTAGAATTGTTTTCTTCTTAGAAAATGGGTTGACTTTCTTTACCCACCCAAGCTTGGTCGATTTTGATCAAATTTCAGTCGTTAAAGTAAAATTTAAATTTTTTAGTAGTGTAAATTTTTAAAAAATTTAAATTCAAGTATAGTGTCAAACCAGTAAGAGTTACTATATTGACACCTAGGTATAGTGAAAAAATAAACAAGAATTTTTATATTTTCATAAATAAATATGAGTAAAAAAGTTAATTCATGAGAATAAAATTTATTTTGAAACTTGGAAAGGAGGATTACACTTACAGATAAGTGAATAAAAATAGTAGACATCATGATTAAAAGGAGGATTAATTTTATGTACTTATAAAAAATTAAATAGATAGGAGAAAAAGTGAATAAATTAGACATTTCAAATTTTAAACCTTAGTATATTAGTAAGACTAAATATAGTAATGAAGTAGGTATAATTATATATAAGTATTGAAAAAATATTGTGGTGGATGTAAAAAGGTTAGGATATATAATCATAGCGTTAAAATTTATAGTGTAAAAAATTTTTTTAATGTTATTAGTGCTTATACACTACAAGTAGTGTTAAAAAAATATTACAAGGTAAAATTTTAGGAGGACTTAAAAGATTATGTGGAGAGTGCATTTAGAGGTTGTAAAGGTTTGTATGGAGGATATAGTTTAGGGAAAGTAAATGCAGAGGGTGAAACTATTCTAAACTTTTTATTAACATTCAACTTTATAATAACTAACACTTGTTTTAAGAAGTATGAGAAGCATCTTATCATAACCAAAACTAGGGGGCATGCCCTCAAATTGATTTCTTTCTAATAAGAAAAGTTGATAAAAAACTCTACATGAATTGCAAAGTTATACCTAGAGATAACTTGACTATTTAGCATAGGGTTTGTAATATATGGTCTTCTTAAAATTAAATTAGAACCAATTTGATATTAAAGGAAGACCCTAGAATAAAATGAAAAGAAATAAGGCAATGATTGAATAATAATTTAAGGATTTAGAAATGAGGATATAAAGCTAAAGATAACTTAAAATCAAAGTCAAAATGGCCAAATGAATTTATTCGTATGTGCAGTGGTAATTTCGTAATTTCAGACAATTTTTTAGAAACTCAAAGAAGAAAACTTAAAATGGTAAAATTGAGTTTTTCAGGATGTTTAGAGGCCTTAAGAATCATAAGAATTTTTAGAATGGCTAAAACCCTTATGATAGACGATTTAGGTTGTTAGTTGACTTGAACTTCAACCAAATAATTTAGGATGACTCTGAACCTCATAAAATTGAAAGTAAATATTTTTAATAAACTATAGGACTTAAATTTTTATATAGAAAAGAAGAATCTAAAAATGATTAAAAACAAGTGCAAATGGAGCAATTCAAGTATAGTGGTATAAGTGTAATTATAGGAAAATGTTATAAAAATCTCTCCCATCTTTTATAACATGGCACACCTTCTTCTTCTTCATTTCCACCAACCTAAAGTATCTCCAAACAAGTTTGATATGACATCAAAAGGGGGAGGAGAGAGATGGAAGAACAAGGCAAAATAGGTATGAAAATTTGCAAAATTTCATGGTCTTGCCTTCACTAACTTTCTTATTCTCTCTAAGCTCTCTCCAACGGTAGTTTTAGCTTCTTGAAAGGAACACTTTTGTGGCTGGTCTCTTGGAAGAAGGGGAGGATTTGAGAAAACTATTGATAGCACCAAATTCTCCATGGAATAAGGAATCAAGCAAGGTAAGATGCTAACTAGAATACTTACTCTTCCCTTGTGTTCTCCTTCTTTCTTTGTGGCTGAAACATGATTGAATTAGAGGTTTAGAGATATGAGAAATAAGAATATGCAATTGGAATCAATTAAAAAGGTTTAGACTTTAAGATATAGAAATTAGGGTTTCAATTGCATTTTAGGAGTTTTGGGATCATTGAAAGGTATTTTGAGCCATATGAATTCATGGCTAAGTTGTAGAGACACCAAGGAGCATGGATATGCATCAAACTCCTAGCAAGAATCAACAAAAATTCATGTTTGCTTCTCTTGTAAAAGTGTCTTGGCCTAGAGAGAAAAGGAGCACCTAGGGAATGTTTCTTTGAGTTCTAATGAATTTAGAGACTTAGATATGATGAATGAATAATTATGGAAGTATTGGATTGAATTTAGGAGCCTTGAATGAAAGTTGAGATTTTAAGGCCTAAAAGGGGTTAATGAAGCAAATTAGTTTTAAACCGTTTTAACTAAGCATATAGTGACTCGTATGAGTTTCTTGAGAGTTATAAGACTTGTAACAATCAAGAGTTTGGAGTTTACAAAGTAAGAACTAAAAGTTACTTTATAATGGATCTAAACTAGTCCTAATTGACACTTTGAGTTCTAATGAGATTAAGTAAGGATCATGAAACATAGAATTAGTTTTATGAGGTTAATTTGTATTGAAATTGTTATGTGTAGATCCATCTAACTCCAATACTCTAAAGTGTAAGTGCCAAGAGGAAGGAAGTCAAGAGAAAAGCTAAGATCAAGTGGGTTAATAGGTATTTGAGTTTGTACAAGTTTAAAGGTAGCTTTATCTCCCTTTCTTGCATACATTTAAGTACTTGAATGAGTTGAAATGCTTGTGTATGTTGTTACTTGATTTTTTCATGAGACATGTTTCATTATATTTTCCATATGAACTATATAAGTACTATATGTGTATGAGAGGCAATGAGATGGCTCCTAGCTCCCCTAAGGTATGCAATTGAGCATAGTAGCTCTTCTTTGGCCATGAGTTGAGAAGAGTTGAGCCTAGCAAGTTTAAGACAATGCCATAGCTAGAGAATGAATGAGATTTTATACTATTTGATGCATTTGAATTATATGAGGCATATGCATAGCGTTTTTACACCACATACATTGTATTTACTCATGACATTCTTGTATGTATTGGATCAATTACGATTAGTTATTGAGATTCTCTCAAAATCTCATCCCCATACTCCCACTAACCATTTCAGGTTCATCAAGTCAAAGTAAACACCATAAGAAGGCTTAGATGTTTAGGAAATGATGTATTAATACTCTCTTTGTATTAAACTATAATGTATGTATTCATATGACACATTTTGTATCATTATAGACCTATGATGTAGGCAATGGTAATACTCTATGTCTTATGGTGAGACTATATATAAAAGCATGAGAACATGAATGGATGTCAATTTATGATGATATACATGCATTAGTATTGTAAATGATATGGTTGATGCTAATGTATAAGTAGGCATACTTGGGTATTAAGATGCCAAATATTGCTCCAAGTGTCATACTGTATCAAGATATTTCATAACTTACATCACAATTTCCATAAAACATCTATTTTCGCCAAATTAACACTTTTAGCAGTAGAAATAACTATTATCAAAAGGCAAAATATTTCATTTTCGATTAGATAGACCATTTGGGTTTACCAACCTCATCTTCCATCCTTAACACACTTATTCAACTAGAAACATCACCATTTGAAGCATATATTTTGGGTTTGGACCATGCATCAACAAATTCAAGACACACTTGCATTTTCCATGGTTTCCATATTTTGATGTGAATTTTGAAAATTTATAACAATTTTAAAAAATTTCAAATCGTGCAAAATAGGAATTTCTGAAAAGCTTAGGGCTTCCTCTAACTACCATAAAAAATTCAAATTAAAATAATATCCTTTGTCTCACAAAAATCTAATGAAATAGTAACTGGGTCTGTAGGACATTCTATAGCAAACTAGAAACTTCAAAACTTCATATCTCCCTTTACAAAGTTCCAAATTGGGTGCTCTTGGTGGCTATGAAAAGCTTATGATGTTTACTATATATCTATCAAATTTCATGAGAATTGGACTTCATTTGGCCCCTAAATAGCCCTGAAAAGAAAACTAACTATAAGAACAGTAATAGTGATAGTTTTTGCATAATTTAGCCAACTTTAAAAATGTATAATAAATTCTCTAGAGTTTCAAAAATATTGCTCTTTAGGTCTATGAAAAGCTCTAGATGAGATTTATATGCTAGATAAATTTCATGCCAAAATTTCTCCATTGGTTAGATTTTGATTTAGGGTAAGAAAGTGGTCAAATTTTGTATCCAAGTAGCATCAAATGGTCCAAAATGACTTCTTACTTAAACCATGACCATTTGAGCACGTCCAAAAGTCCAAATGTAGTATATAAAAGCATCACAACAAGTCCAAATCATCATAGAACTCAAATTCACCATGCTACTTATTCATATACAAATGTTTGGCGAGACTCTAGCATGCCAAAATCATACATTCTCATTCATTTGGCTCTACATTTGGTTTATACAACATATCTACATGCTTTTACATATACCCAAGGGTATACATTTCATACATAACTTATATATACATACTTTGACATTAATTTACATAAAAAACTATCATATTGTCAAAGTAAAGTGAATCACCCTCCTTGGCTCCCATTCTTTGCTCCTTAAGCTTCACTTAGACAAGGTTAGATAGAAAGTAGGGAAGAGTGAGATTCAAAGAATCTTAATAACTCTTTCATCCTTTCAAGTAAGCATACATGGCATATAATTATGTCAAAGAACATAAGTATGCATCAAACACTTAAAAACTATTCAAATCATGTTTTCAACATCACATAGACATGGCAAGATCAATATCAAGTTTTAGGAACTTTTGGTCTAGTCTCACTCTATTATTTGGGACTTTTGGATTAGCTTCACCTACTTTCTAGGGACTTTTAACTTAGCCTTACTCATTCTTGAGACTTTTAGCCTTGTCTTACCCATTTTTAGGGACTTTTAGCTTCACCTCACCTATTCTAAGAAACTTTTGGCACAACCTCACCCATAAAAAGCAATCTCACAATTCAAAAGCAATTCAAGAAGTATAATGGTACTAGAGCATCAAATCAATAGCTATATTCATGTTTCATGATTCAAATACACATACAAGTATTCAATGACAATCAAACAACTAAGAAATGCATACAAAAAAAGGATAGAGAGCTATCTTGGTTCAAGAAACACAAATTCTTCCTTTGATCCCTAGCTCCTTGGTTCGGCTTCATACACAAACTTGGAGGAGGCTTGGTTTTCTTGGCCTAAACACATTAAATAAGACACAAATACATCAATGGAACCATCTCTAGTCTCACATAAACTCTATAAAGCTACTTCTAGCTTATGCCATGCTTATGGTTCTATAGAAAGGCATAATGAAGCAACTTATATAATTCATGATCTTGGCTCTAATTTCTCACTCAATCGAAATCACATGACTCTATTTAAACTTATTAGAGCTATCAAAAACTCAATCCAAAGAGCCAAACATCAAGTTGCTTCTTCATGCTTAAAAGGAACTTAAACTTTCAACTTTCAAAATATGATTTCTAAATTCAAACCAATGGCTCCTTTGGTGTCTATTATTCATTTCTAGGCCATTTGTATCTTTGGAATCAAAGAAAACTCTCCCTAGGTACAATTTCTTCCCTTTGGCCAAGGCACACATTAAGGTAGAGAGCCCATGGAGTTTTCTTAGTTTTCCTAAGGAATTTGCCATCCATGGGGCTTCCTAGATGTCTTAAGAACTCAAACATGATCTTACACAATCTAAATCATCACTAGAAAGCTCCATAAATTCTTAGGTGCAATCAAAACCCTAATTGCCATAACTTGTTATTTATTGATTCTTTTTGAATCCTAATTATTCCATTTGATCTCTTATGCTTCATGTAATACCTTGACCTCTTAGCTATTTTATGATGGTCTCATTATCCATCTCAATGTAATTCATATGGATTGGAGCATAATCATATAGAGAAGCAAACATTTCCCATGAAAAGGCATTAAATTAATAGAATTAATTGCATTGCGTAAGATCCCATTTTCTTATTTCATGCTCCATGAACTATATAAACCCATCAACATCATTTTCTAGTCATAATACATCCATACAAGTCATACACACTATATTTGATCTTATTCATTTCAGGTTTGAAGCTACATCACACCAAACTCATGGTTTGCTCTTGGGTTCAAGATTTAGTTTTCTGATGCAAAATTTAAAAATTCATAACTAATTCTAGAAAAATTAAAATCAAGCAAAAAATACCATTCTAGAAATATGTGGATATCTAATTTTGAATAAAAACAAGTCCAAACCAAGCCCATAGCTTTAATCAATGGGAAATTGATAAAACAGTAACACAGATTAGATTGCATTACTGGTATTGTCATGTAACTTTAAAAATTTATATCTCCCTCTACAAAACTTCAATTGAGGTGATCTCAGTGGATATGGAAAGTTTATAATGTCTAATTTATTCCTATAAAATTTAATGAACATTGGACTTCATTTTCCTAACATGTGATACAGAGAGGTAAACTGACCAAATGAATAGTAACCATACTATTTTTGCATAATTTGACCAACTTTGAAAAATCATAATAAATTCTATAGGGCTCCAAATTGAGTGATCTTTGGTTATGTGAAAATCTCTAGATGAGACTTACTTGCTGGCCAAATTTTATAGAAAAAATCATTCATTTGGTCATACTTTGGTTCAGCACACCATTCAATCAAAATTGAAGATCAAAATGGGCATTTCAAGTACCAAATGCTCTTTTACACTTTCCACCACCACATTAGCAAGTCTAAAAGCATAAATGCCATGTATAAAAGTATGCCAAATGATCCAAATCACCATGGAGCTCAATCTCACCTTACCACATCCATATATACACAAGAACATCAAGTCACATAATGGCAAAGGAGTGGCAAAATCTCATATTCTCATTTATCTAGCTCCTACATGGATGCATACACTATTTGTACATATATTAGAACATGCTTAAGGGTTTACATCATAGATACATCTATGGTTACATAGTTTGACATTAAAATACAAATAAAAAGCTCATTTCTCTATCCATTTGTCAAGATCTTGCTTCTCATACTTGTTGGTTTCCATTTCCTGATCTACTTGGCTCACCTAGACATGGTTAGACATGTGTGGGAGGAAAGAGTGAGATTCAAAGAATCCCAATAGCTCTTAACCCTTTCAAACATATATAATGGATGCTAAAATATGTCAAAGAATGCATGCATGATATTCAAGCAACTAATAAACATGTACAAGGCATTTTCCTTGTCCCACAAACTTATAAATAACAAGTATAAGCTCTCAAGGGCATTGGTTTAACCCTATCCATCTTTCTTGGGACTTTTAACTAAGTCTCATCTTCTTGAGAATTTTGGCTTTGTCTCACCCATTTTTAGGGACTTTTGGTTTATCCTCACTCTTGCTAAGTGACTTTTGGCACAACCAAACCCATGCAAGCCATTATGCAATCATAATCACATTTCAAGAAATATAATGGTACCATAACATTTAAGCATAGACTAGAAACACTTCTCATGGCTCAAACACACATACAAACACTCAAGGACAAGCAAACATCCAAGCCATGCATGAAAGAAAGGTTAAAGAGTTACTTTGAAGCAAGAACACAACACTTTCTCTTGAAATTCTTCTTCCCCTTTTTCAGCCAAGCCTTGCAATTAGGTGGCCCTTGGTTCTTTTGGCCTAGGCACATTAAAAGAGATATCAATCACTTATGGAAACAAGCCTTGGCATCATACATACTCTATATGAAGCTACTTTGTTCTATGGCTCCATTATACTTCCATACAAGACCTTATGAAGCAACTAGGAGAATTCATGGTCTTGGCTCCCATTTCTCATTCATTCTAGGTCTCTTGACTCCCTTTAGACTCCTTGGAGTCATCACACATTCGTTTTAAGGAGCCTAGCTATAAGTTGCTTCATAATGTCACATTATGGAGCCTACACCTTTATCTCACATTCTATGATTTCTAAATTTTTTTCAAGGCTTCCACTAACATTCTTCTATCATATTTAGTCCCATTCTAGGCTTAGAATAAATTAAAACACTCCTTAGGTGCATGAAGTGTGTTAGGCTGAGACATGAAGAGCATTATACACCCATGGAGTTTGCTTACTTTTTCTTATGGAATTAACACTTGGGAAGCTTCCTAGATGTCTTAGGATCTCATTCATAGTCTTAGACTACTTAAATTATCATTAGAAAGCTTCATATTTAACAAGGTGCAACCAAACCCCTAAATTCTATAACTTGCATTGTAAATCTTTCTTTTCAATTCTAGTTGTAATCCTCACATGCCATAACCCTTGGTTCCATCAAGAATACATGAAGAAAAACTCTCCTCCTCACTTTCTCTCTCTAGACTAAAGCTTAAATGGCTTAGAAACACAAGATTTGCAAGTATTTCAAGTAAAGTCTTACCTTAAAACAGAGCTTTCTTCGTGTAGATTATTTTTCACTGATTGGTTTCTTGAAAAGAGTTCCTTTCTAGCTTGGGTTAGACCTAAATCTTCAAGTTTTCAAGAAAATAAAACCACCATTAGAAAGCTCTTAGGGAGAGAAATAACTTTTCTAACTAGCACGGGATGAAACGAGACTGTTTACTTTTCTAAATGGAAGCTTAAACTTCTTCTCTCTCTCCCTTCTTAATGTCACACCATAGCTCTCTAAAAATATGAAAATGGAAGCTTAGAGAAGATGATGAGGTGCAATCTTACTTAAGAAGCCTCTTTTACAATTTTTTAGAATAACCATTTTGCCCCTATGCACCTATTTGCTTCGTTTAGGCCCATTTTATCTCCTTTTTGAGAACCGTATTTTCATCATAAAATTTAGGTCCTTTAATTCATAAAATAACTTTGGTTTCATCCAAATTGGATTAAAAACCTTCCCAAATGAACTGATCAAAGTTTAGATCAACTGACACTCTAAAACGTATACTGGAGGAGTTTAAACCATTCAAGGGTTTCTTATAGTTTTCAGGGCCTTTAAGAACCCCAAGAAACTTATTTTTCCCATTTAAAAATTTCTCCTTTGAGTTTTCTAAAAAGTGCCCGAAATTATAAAAATGCCACTGCATCTTCGTTGAATTTTGTTTGGTTATTCTGGCTCTGTTCTCAGGGCACCTATGACCTGGGATCCTCATTATTTGTGGTCTAGATTATTACTCTAATTTTATTGGACCTCAAATCATTCTATCTGAGGGACTTCTTTTTATATCTAGCATATTTCGTACATTTACGGAAAAACCAGACATTACGTTTCTCACGTTTATGGAGAAACTAGATGTTACACTTCAAAATCCTATTTTTTATCAAGTTTAGATCAAATTAAAACTCCCTAGACCTTATGCTTGTTCCAGCTAAAATGAAGGGGAGGGAGGAAAGCCAAGAAGATGCAAGATAGCCATGGTTTCTTACCTTGTTTTCAAGCTTTTCAAGAGCACTTTCTTATATTTTAAAGCTTCCCTTCAAACTCTCCCTCTCCTCTACTAAACTAGTCACAAAACATGTTCAAATAAATCATCCAAACCATGAAAAGAGAGAAGAGAAAGAGGAGAAGAGGTTTGGTGAAGGAGAAGGCATGAAAAAGTGTGAAATTCTTATCCTTTCAAGGCTTCTTCCTCTTCTTCTTGCTCCCTCACTAGGTGTGCCTCTTGGGACAAAGCTTGAATTTGTTTTGGACTAAAGAAATGTTTGTTAGAAGGTTGGAGAAGAGAGGGACATGATATAAGAGGCATAAGGGTTCATTTATAATAATTTTCAAAATTCTAATTTAGTCCCTCATCTTGGTTCTTTCCATTTTGGTTCATTTCAACTCCTTTTTGAAAATCGTCTTTTCTATTGTAAAATTTAGGCCCTTTAATTCATAAAATACTTTTCCTTTCACCCAAATTAGATTTAAAACTTTACTAAACAATCTGGTCAAAGTTTAGTCAACTGACACTCTAAATGCAAATAGAGGGGTTTTGACTATTCCAGAGATTCTTATGATTTTTAAGACCTCTGAGAACCCTGAAAAACTTAATTTTCTCATTTAAATATCCCTTCTTTGAGTTTTTTAAAAGTTACCTAAAATTACAAAAATACCATTAGCCTTTGTAGCTTTCTTTTTGGCAGTTTTGGCTCCAGTTTTGGGCTAGCCTTAAGCTCTAAATCATATTTTAAGATATTCTAATTAACATCCTAATCTTATTTAGTCTTAATTTATCTTGCTTTAGGGCATTTCCATTTCAATTTATCGGGTTTAGTTCAGTTTTGGATTTTCGATTATTACACCAAGCTTTTTGGCATGTTGAAGAATAGTTAGAAATGCCATTTAGCATGAAAGAAATATGCTCAAAGTGGAAGAAAACCAATTGGATCCCAAATGGTCCAAATTGAAACCAAGAATGGCCTTAAATTTGCCATAAACAACTATATGTCAAAAGTGGCCTAAATAACCTTGTTTGAGCCTAGGATTTTGGCATGTATTTAGAACCCTCCTAGAGCTTTCTAACAAGTAAAGAACCATAATTTTTAGAGTTGCATAGAATATTTTACAAATTTCTTAAATTGTGTAAAATTTTCAAAATGGTCCTGGTATTGTTCACACTGTACAGCTCTGATGTTTCATGTCTTTGAGGGGTCAAGAGAACTTTAACGTTTATGAAATTTTATACATATACTTGGTATTATAATCTTTCTATGACCACTGAGATAACCTAATTTGGAATTGTGTAGCTCAAGATATACATTTTCAAAGTTTGAGTTTGTCATAAGCCTTTCATTTTGACTAGAGTTATTGTTCCATTGCATTTGACATGGCAAATGAACTCAATTTCACTTAAAAATTTTTATGCCATGTATTTCACATCCTAAGCTTTCCATAGACACTTAATTTGCATGATTTAGAGTTGTATAGCCTGAGTTATGAATTTTTAAATTTAGTGCAGATTTTTGCTCCATGCTATCATCACTGGTTGAAGTGAAATTTTGGGTGTCCCACAAGCTAAACATGATAAAATGAGTATGAATAGATTTGCTTATGATGAAAATATATAAAGGAATAGAAAGAATTAAGTTTGGACCTCTATAGCTTAAAATGACCCATAAATGGATTGATTTTGGTATTGAAAACTTATAATGGATGTAAATTTTTCTTGAAACTTCATGTTTGATATGAGTTAGTAAAAGCTAGGTATGATAGTCTTGGTTATGGATGTTTGATTTAAGGGGAGAGTAAAGAGTAAAGACTAAGATAGGGTGTTAAGGAGATAGTAGTGGCAATTGAAGAAGGATAAAGAAAAAGAGCTTGTGGAAAAGAATTTTGGAGAAAAGGTACAGGGAGGTATAAGGAAGCACTAACAATATATGAGACTAGATGACTAAAGAGATTAGGAAGGTGGCAAATAAGATACTCCATGAATCAAAAGGCTTTGGACATAAGGATGAAGAATCTTGGTGGTAGGATATAAGCATACAAGATAAGGTTAAGGTTAAAAGGGAACATTAATGTGGTCTTTATGTAAAAGTGATGAAAATTGAGAAAAATATAAGGTAGCTAAGAAAGACACTAAGAAGGGGTGAGTAAAGTAAGAGTTAGGGCACTTGATGGGTTCTACTAATCCTTAGGTGCTAAAACTGAGGAAAAAAGTATTTACAAGCTAGTTGAAAGTAGGAAAAGAAAGACAAGAGATATGGACTAAGTGAAATACATTAAGAATGAAGAAAGTGAAGTTTGGGTCACATAATAAGATATCAAAAAAAGATGAAAGGGTTATTTTCACATGCTATATAATGACGGACACTATCATACCTAGAAGATTCTGACTATATTATCAAGTAAAATACAAGGTCATAATTCTATTCTTCTCCTTGCCATTATAATATTCCTTTCATTATAGAGAATTGGGAGCTAATAGAGACACTGTTAACTTGATTTTTAAGGCCTGTTCTTGAGAAATTTCTTCACCCTATCAAATGTCATCCAAAGATCATGAAAATTGGTAGAATGATTCCTTATAATGTTAATTAAAAGCCATTAAAACAATTTTTGAAAATTCCTATGGGTGAATCCTAAATCAGCCCTATTTAGACCACTACCTAGGTTGAACTCACTACATACTATCCTCTCTATTTTTAACTTAGTTGGCCTAGTAAACAAACTCTAAAAATTCTAAGACTTTATAGATCTAAGTTTATATATCTTAGCTACTCTCCCATAAAATTTCATGCACTAATTCATTCATTTACCTCTTTAATGAAATTTATTATGAATTCTACTCAAAACTGTCTAGTACAGAAGTATAGTTAAATGGGTACATAGTTTCCATGGTCAAACTTGTTCTAAAAATTTTGTAATTTTCTAGATTTTAATTTTAAAGACTAGAGAACTCATCATAAAAATTTAGACTCAGAAGTCTGTAATACCTTAACTCTATAGCCTTTAAATCATATCACATAGGCTTATCTTAACACAATTACATGAATATCACACTTTCAAGTAGTGAAAAATTTTGTAATTGAAAAGCCATTTGCCACATCCTTGGCTTTAGGGACTATATAGACTTACAAATTTCAGTTTCCATCCATAACATATCCATTCATCTTAAGAATCTCAGATTTGGAATCATATTTCATAAAACTAGAATTTTGCTCTCGAGTTGGTGTTCCATATTTCTAATATGAATTTTGGAAATTTATAACTAATTCTAGAAAAATCAAATCATGAACATGATAGCTTTTTGGAAAAGCTCTGGATGTTAATTAATGGCAAAAAATAATTTCAGACTAAGACAAAAGTATTTAACTCATGAAAAATAATATAATAATACATTAGGTGTGACAACCCTACCTTTCTATCATTGTAACTATGGTTAAATATACAATTAATCATTAATTATCAAGGTTTGGAGTTGTTACAATTCATCACATTGTGAAAATATGGAAAAATTTGAACCTTGATGTTAAGGTCATCACCATACCACCACAAACAAAACAAAATTTGCATAAAAAAAATCCTACTATCATAAGGGGTTTATAATTCATCCGTCCATTAGTTTCAATACCCAATAACCTCTCACAAGTGTTCCTATATCATTTCTTACCATTACCATTGAAGAAATTAGGGTTTCTAAGCTCAAAGTAGGAGTTTGGGGACTTGCACTGTGGCCAGCCTTCATGGCGCCGCGGCGGAAATGCCTCCTGGATCTACTTTTCTCAACCCCACGATTCTCACCTCGACGCAATATATTTGCGCCTCGGTGAGTTTCCATTCTGTCAGCTCCACCTCGGCACAATATTTTTGCACCTCGGCGCATTTCCATTCTGTCAGCTCCGCCTTGGTGCAATATTTTTACGCCTATGTGCATTTCTATTCTGTCAACTCTTAGGCCATTTTTCCCACTTTGCGCCACGACGCGATTTATCAGGCTGTGGCGCTCCTCGCCACTGTCACTCCCCAGGCCAATTTTCTTCTCTTGCACCGCGGCAGGATTGGTTATGCCGCGGTGCCCTTTGACTCTATCTCTCACTTGGCCGCGGCGAGACTCCCTCTTGTGACTACATTACCCAAATTTCATCCCGCACACTCTAGCCCTCATCCTAGGAGCACTCTAGGATCGCTTTCTCTCATTTTATATGATTCAAATAGTATTTATCTATCCTATTTACCCATCAATCCCTCCATTACCATTGCAAAACTTAGATACTATTTCCTACTTGCCCAACTAGCTTATATCAGCAAATTCAAGAATAAATGACAGCAAATGTATTATGGTGACAAGGTGCATGGGGTCAATGCTTAATGTTCATATAAAATCGAATCACTTATCCATTATTAGCCAATTACAATCAAAATGTTCAATCCCATGATAATCAAATTACATATACAATCCCTATACTTGGCAACTCATAATGCAATGCATCAATGATACAAAACTAGCAATTTAGTTACAATATATTTTGTCAAAGCTCCTAAACCGATTTGCTACCAAACCATTTAGCAAACTCATTAATTTTCTCCTTGCCACTAAGAGGTCCGGTCCCTGAAAATGTTAGCCCATAATGGGGTGAGATATACAATCTCAGTAACAAAAGGGCAGATTCCATATATATGTACAAGTTAATCCATCCAATGCAATTTCATGTCATCAATACCCGAAACATCAATTCAATTTGCAAATAAACTAGTTGAACTACCAATGACTACTGTCCCATACCAGTAATCATACACAACATGTTAATGGCCAATAACACTGGGAGAGGTCCGTCCACGGCACCTACTCCATAATGAGCACAACTAGGGCTCAGTGCATCTGGGGTCTGATCACAACCCAATGCTCGATTAAAGCACATGCACGGGTGGCAGCCACACCACAGCTCCACCATGGGCTCACAAGGTCCAATCACAATAACAATTCAAGTAGTCAACCAATCATTTAACATTTCAAAACCATATATGTGCAAACAATATCAGATCAACATGAACATATACAAGGAAGTGAAGAATAACCCCAGTTACCTCAATGAAGCCAATTACTTTTCCCCTAGCTACCATAATAATCCAAATGCTCACCAAGCCTATAACAAGCATAATTATCATCATTTCTAATCACAATCAAATATCCAAAGAGTTGAATTACTAATGACAGACTAGAGGTTACTCACCTAATTACCAAGGGATTTAATTTCGGATTCCAACTTCCCCACACCAGAAATTGCCATAGTTCACTCCATTTTCTGGGTAATTTCACATAAAACTAAAGCCCATATCATAGGTCAACTATAGGGGTCTCAAACTAACAGAAAATGCATCAAAATGGGAAGGATATACTCACTTAACAACAGCCATGGGCTCACCTCCGAAAATCCACCATGGACTCACCAAAATTCGCATTTCAATCATCAAGCCCAGAAAATTGGGTTTTTCACCATTATCTCCTTATAATTTCACACAATAACAGAACCCATTATGATAATACATCCTTAGGGGCATTTTCCAGCAACGTGATACACAAAATGGAAGGGAAAAGCTTACCTAATTCTCCCTCTAACCTCCAAGTCCGAAAATCTTGCAAGGAATCACCTAACACCAAATTTCAGATTTGAGGAGAAGATGAAAATACTCAAACCCAGAAATTAATCAGACCAAAATGAAGAGGAGGATGAGAGGGTCAAGTTATATATAACTCACCTTAGCTAAATCATCCTCTAGGAGTAAAAAACGGAGCCTCCATGTTGGTAGAACCCTAGCCTCCCTTGAACCTCCAAATTACCTCTCTTGAGTTTCAGCAAAATGAGGGAGAGGCTAAAAAGTTAAGGTTTAGTTGTGTTTGTGTTGGGTCCTAAGTGGGTTGTGGGTTGACCTATCAGCCCAAGGTCCAATTGGGCTCGTTATTTCAAGTGGGCTGGTGCTAGATGAGATGGGCTGCAGAAAATTTAAAGCTAGAAGTGGAATGTGCTGACCCAATAGCCCAATTCTTTGTGGGTTCAGATTTTGTATACTTGTTGGGCCTTATTTCATGAGTTGGGTTGCAGAAATTTGATTAGGCTAGACCAAGTTCCAAGAGTCAATCCAACTTGGGTCAGCATAATGTGTGCTGGCCGACTATAAGGGCTCATGTAAATTGGGTCTTGGGCCTTTCTTTTCACTAAATCAAATTGGGCTATTACTAGGTGATCTCTCTTGGCCCAAATCTCATGATAAGGAGTTGGGCTTAACCTAAAATCATTGGGCCCCTATAAATCCTTACCCATGGCTTATTCAAATTAATTTTTGGGCCTAAATTAGGTTTTAATCTAATTGAAATCTTAAACCCATATTAATAATTTATTTCTCTAAAATCCTCATTCACTTAATTTGCCCAATCATCCTATATTAATTATTCCTAATTAATCTAAATCTATGATTAACACCTTAATTAATTTTTGGGGTGTTACATTAGGTCATGCGCTTGGACAACTATAGGTCCTAGAACTTTATGATGTCTAGTTTATGCCTATAAAATTTCATAAGTATTGGACTTCATTTGACCCATGAATGACATAGGAAAGAAAATTGACTATATGAACAGTACCCTTGATAGTTTCTGCATAATTTGGCCAACTTTAAAAAATTATAACAAATTCTCTAAAGTTCTAAATTAAGTGTTTTTTAGCTTCGTGAAAAGCTCTAGATGAGACCTACTTACTAGCCAAATTTCATGCAAAAACTCATCCATTTGATTAAACTTTGGTTTAGCTTAAGAAATAGTTAAAATTGAAGCCCATAAAGGGTTCAACATGCACCAAATGCCTTTCTTATCTTTCCACAACTACTTGAGCAAGTCTAAAAGCATAATTATAACCTATAGAAGCATGCCAAATAGTTCACATCATCATAAAGCTCGTTCTCAACTTGTCACTTACAATCATACACATGAGCATAATGGCATAAGGATGGCAAACTCTTATATATTCATTCATTTGCCTTCAAAATGGATACATACATCATATTTACGTATGTTTGAACATGCTTAAAGGTTTACATCACATATACATCATGTGGTTATAAATCTTGATATCAAAATGCCTAATATTCTACTTCATTATCAAAGTCTTGCTCTTCAAGATGTTTGGCCTCCATTTCTTGGTCCACTTGGTTCACCTAGACATGGTTAGATATATATAGGGGAAGAGTGAGATTCAAAGAATCCTAATAGCTCTTTATCATTTCAAACATATATAAAGGATGCATTTATATGTCAAAAAAATGCATGCATGGCATTTAAGCTACTAATGAATATACATAAATCATTTTCCTTATTATATGAACTTATACATGTCAAACATAGGCTCTCAAGGGCATTGGTCTTATCTCACCCAACTTCCTTGGGACTTTTGGATTTGCTTCATCCATTTTCAAGAGACTTTTGACTTAGCCTCACTTTTCTTGAGACTTTTAGTTTTGTCTCACCCATTCTTAGAGACTTTTGGCTTATTCTCACTAATGCTAAAGGACTTTTGGCATAACCATACCCATGCAAGCCACTTTGTATTCAAACAACATTTCAAGAAGCATTATGGTACCATAACAAGTAAACAATGGATAAAAACATATTTCATAGTTCAAACATACACACAAGCACTCAATGATAATCAAATATCCAAACAATGCATGTGAGAAAGGTTAGAGAGCTACCTTGAAGTAAGATTACAAACTTTTCTCTTTAATACTTCTTCCTTTTCTGCCAAACACATGCAACTAGGTGGGACTTGATTCTCTTAGCCTAGACATATCAAATGAGACATGATTTAATCATTTGAACAAGCTCTAACTTTATAGAAACTCTATGCATGCATACTCTCTCATGTGACTCCATTATGTTTCCATTCAAGACACAATGAAGCAACCCTTAGGATTCATGATCTTGGCTCCCATTTTTCATTCAATCTAAATCTTTTGACTTCTTTTAGACTCCTTAGAGCCATCACAATTTCAATACAGGGAGCCTAGACATAAGTTGCTTCTTTATGTTTCAAAATGGAACCTACACCTCCATCTCACAAAACATGATTCCTAAATTCATTCCAATACTTCATTTGATGTTTACTAATAATATCTAATCCCTTTTTAGCCTTAGAACTAATTAAAACTCTCCCAAGGTGCTTAGAGTGGTCTTGGCCGAGACATGCACATAGTTATCGGCCTATGGAGTTTTGCAAATTTTCTTTAGGGAATAGGCACATGTGAGACTTGTGAGGTGTCTTGAAAACTCATACACACTCTTAGAGAATCTAAATTACCATTATAAGGTCTCATATTTGCCAAGGTGCAACTAAATTCCTAGGTTTTGTAACCTAATTTCTAATGCTTCTTATTCAATTCCAATTGCATATTCTTAATTCCCACACTCTAGAACCCTTGTTCCTTGCTTGGTTTTAGTCAAAACTCAGTCCCTCCTAGGTGGCTTATAGTTGGCTGAAACTCTCCCTAGGAAGAACAAGCAAAAGGAAGCAAGAAAGGCTATGGTTCTTACCTTGGTTTCAAGCCTTTTCAAGAGCTCTTTCCCTTGTTTCTATCTTTTCCTTCAAATTCTAAGTTTTTCCTACTAAACCAGCTCCAAAATAGTCCCCAAACAAACATTAAAACGATGGGAAAAGAGAAGAGAAGGAAGAGAACAAGATTAGTGAAGGAAGGAGCATGAAAAACCATAGTTTTCTCACATTTTTACCAAGCTTTTCTTCTTCTTCTTCCTCTCCTCTTATATACCTCTCATAGTTGGTCTCTCCTCTATTTTGGGATAGAAATAAGGTCAGTAAAATGAAAGGTAGTTGTATTAACTATACATAGTTTATTATTTCATTGGTCTATTTTTTGTGATTTTGGCTTTGTCTGCTGTATAGCTATTACTTGGAAAAAAGAGTTAGCTTCATAATCAGTAAAATTCCAGTAATTAACATTGCATTTAAAGAGCATACATATAAATGGCATTGAATATCATTCAGGATTTCGATGTACAATTCTGTGTAGAAGCATGCAATTACCAGACAACAGCATACATTCATTCGTTAGGCTAACGTATTTCGATCACTAGCCAATAACAGAGGCTAATATTCATAAAAGCCACTTTGATTAGCAATTGGCCATACACGCAGTCCTACATAGCATAAAAGATTTAGGAATTTATTCAATGCAATCAAATAAATATATTGTCTGAATACATTGTTAACAACCTGTTTCGTTACAGCGGTTTTGTCAATTTAGTCCCTAGCCTTTGGTGTCACAATTCTTTCCCTATAATTTCAATCGCATAATACCCTAACTAAGAACAAGTCATGATCAAGATTGAAAATATAATTAAGCTACTAATTGCTCGTATAATAAATCATAATTCGCTTCTGTTAGTTAGAAAATTAGAATTCCTAATTTGAAATTAATCAAATTTTCTTTTCCTCTTCTCCTTATTAATTTAATACCATTTGAATTAATTATGTTGAGTTCAAAACCTTAAAATCCAACTTCAAATCCTTATTTGAATGGCAATTTAGTTCACTAGCTACTTGCTTTCCTAGCCTTAGTACATCCTTCCCAATTGTGGCAATGATATACATACACTTTCCTTAATATATAATTGTATGGTTCCATTTAGTGTCAAAACACCCCTCATATGTGCTTCCCTTTTAATGCTATCCTTCTAATTCAATTTATGACATTCCTAGGTGCCATTCTTACGGCCAACTAATTATACATATTTTCTTTTCACTCTACCCCACTCTTGGCTTAATTAGGTTCGAGGGAGAAGAGTTTAATCACTTACCTCTAAAAATCTATGGCTTTTTCCTAAGCTCCCCTAGTATTTGTTTCCTTAATGCTTTATGGCTGTCCAACAATAGCACAGGGTCTTATTATAGAATTTCAACTAGGTGGAATGAAAGGAAATTAGAGATAGACTAGATTGTCCTATTTTTACCTTTGATGAAGTCTCTCACCACCTTCCTTGCCACTTGTGGTTTGTCTCTTATTCTTCCATCTCCATGGCTGACCAAGGCTCTATTCCCTTCCTCTCACTATTACTCTTAGCCTTAATGATACTAATGTGAAGAAAACTATTGCAAGTACCACATCAAGTTTCCTAACTGAAAGTGTGTAACAACCGAGAAAAAGAAAAAAAAAGGGAGTTGAAAATTTTTGAAGTCCTGAAAATTTTCTAAGTCTGCTATCTATAGCAAGAAATGGGCTAGCTATAACGAATGTACCTATTTGCTATAGCGAGAGTGCCTTTTCGCTATAGCAAAAATGCTTTTAGCTATAGCGAGTGCGGGCATCCCATACAAAAACCAGGGAGCTGGTCACCGTAGCGCACCATAGCAAAAGTAGGGGTTTGGGACTAATACGTGCTCGCCATAGCGAAGGTTATTCTTTGCTATAGCAAGGGTAAGTTCAGAAAAGCATGAAAAAAGAGAATTTGACTTTCTTAAAATGTCAAGATCCATTCTTTCTCCTTTAACCAACCTAAGCTTTGACCAAAAGAGAGAAAAGAGCTGTGGAGAGAGAGAGAGACCTAGAGAAAGAAGGAGAACAAGTAAAAAGGTAAACAAGCTTGAGCTTTCCATAGCTTTTCTTCTTAGCATGTTGTTCTTCTCTCTTTGCCTTATCTTTCTATGGTTTTGGTTGTTAAGTTGAGCTTGGTTCAGAAGAGAGAAAGTGAAAAACCACTCTTGAAGCTAGAACTCATGTATCTTTACTTCTTTTTCTTTGCTTTCTTTCTTGAGAGCTTGAGAGAGGAAGGAGAGTTAGTGGAACTCTAGAGAGAAAGAAACCCCTAGTTGCTTATACTTGTTAGGGTTTGCTCTGAAGAAACCCTTAGCCTTGTGAGTAATTGTTTGACTTCCAAGAGAGTAATTTCATGCTCTTTGTTGTGCCTAGGCTCAAAAGAAGCAACTCCATCTAGTTGTGAGTGTGAAATCAAGAAGGGAGAAGAGAACTTGAAAGGGAATGCTTGTGTTGGCTTATAAGGTAGCTCTCCACTCTTTCTTGTTGCATTCTTGGATGTGTAATAGTCATGGTATGCTTGAGTATGTGCTTGTGTTGTGAGACATGCCATTTGATATTGCCTTGACGCATTGGTACCAATATGTTTATATTTTGAGTTGTGGAAATTGCTCGAGTGAGGTGGTGCTGAAAGTCCTTTGAGACGGGTGAGGTGGAGCCAAAAGTCCCTAAACCAAGAGTGAGGCCAATCCAAAAGTCCCAAAACTCGGGTAAGGCTAGACCAAAAGTCCCTAGAGCTTATTCTTGGCATTGATATGATATTTATGGCATGGAAAGCATGTGTTGTGTAATTGTGAATGGTTGTATGCTTTGACTTGTTTATATGCCTTGATTGCTTCCTTGAACGAGTATGAGCTATTGAGATTCCTTGAATCTCCCCCCTTCCCTCTCCCATCTTAACATGTTAGGTGGAGTTCAAGGAGAACCAAGTGCACACCAAGGAGCCAATTGAGCATGTTTAAGGAGTTGTATAGCTATTTTAGTCCTTTTGATGTAAAAAGATGCCAAAATGAATATGCACCTACTATTTTTGAGATGTAAATATTTAAGAAAGTGTAAAAGTATGTATGAATGATGTATGAACTATGTAGAGAGCCAAAGCAATGAAAATGTGAAATTTGGCCCTTTTGTGGCTTACATGTAAGAGTGCATTTTGGCCCATAACATAGTGAGTTTGAGATGTGTATTGATTTGGACCACTTGAGTATTTCATATATACTATGTTTATGCTTTCAAACTTGCCCAAGAGGTGCTAAAACATGTGGGAAGACATTTGGGCCCCCTTTGAACCATTTTGGGTGCCAAAACTACCAAATTTGTGAGCTCTATCAAAGTATGACCAAATGAGCTCTTCTTGATATGAAATTTGGCATGCCTCTAGAGTCTATTGAGAGCTTCCTGAGAAGCTAAAGTGGGTAATATTTGAAGGTCTAGGGAATATTTTCTGAATTGTTGAAGTTGGAGAATTTTCTAATTTTAGTTATTGTACTGTGCAACTAGATCTGAAAAATGAATTTGTGTCATTCATGGACCAAACGTTGTCCAATTGTCATGAAATTTTATGGGCATAAAGATATTCACAGTGACCTGTACCAATTGGAAGCACCTCAATTGGAGGTATATAGAGGGAGAAATGACTTTCTGAAGTTCTGTATCAGCATCAGGGAAGTCATCCGACCTTTATTACTGTTCCATCAGTTTTCGATGTCCAAGGGCTATTGAAATGATCTAAAATTATTTTTTCCCTCTAGTTAACATCTGTATCTTTCCAAATTGGTATAGCTTTCCTAGATTGGATTTTTTTGGAATTAGTTACGAATTTTTGAATTTCATGACAGCAAGCTGCACCAGTACCAGGGATAGCCAGACCTCTATCTCTTTTTTAATGTCAAACATGATCCAAACGTTGAGATTGTGGTTGGACATTATTTTTAATGTGAAGTTAACTTCTGGAGCTTTCCAGAGAGCCATGGTTTGCTTGATTCTCATTTTTCTAGAATTAGTTATCATTTTTCAAAGTTAGAGTCAAAAATCTGACTTTTGGGCTCATTTGAGAAATTGCATTTTCTTGGTTTTTGGCTTCATATCCGTGGTTTATGAGTTTTTTGATGCTATGTACAAGTTGTATAAATGAATTAGGAGTGGAGTATGTGATTGATGGGTTCACGGGACCTATGGGGCAAATATGAGTGTTTGAACCCCGTTTTATAGCATGAAAATGCCATGGTTTGTACTTATTCTTGGAAAATCATATGGAATCAAGCCTAGAGGGAGATTAAATGAGGTTAACACATTATGGTGTCACAAAGTGGATGCAATTAAGGTGATGAAAATTTCATTTCCTCCCACTTCTTACTCGGTGCTATGTAAGGTGTCACTTTTCTCCTTTCCCATCCAAGCAATATGTTTAATTAATGACCCATGATTCCCTTATGCCTAAAGAATATATTAGCAATGACCGAATGCAATCCACATGCATAAGACACAGTGAAGGCATTAGCAAATTGGCAATTGTGATTTGTTTATTCTATTTTTCTCCTATGGGCCATACCATTATTTATGCTAAATGCCCCACTCCTATCTTATTAATTTAAATGAAGCTTATGGCAATCCACACAACTAAATATATTGGCTGCATAATTGAACATGTATACATATATTTTAATGATTGAAGACCTCATAACATATATTCCCTTTTTAATCCTAATTAACCTTAACTAATTCCTTGGGACTTACTTAATAGTTCCTGGTGATTTTTCCCTTACATATTTAAGTTATTTATCTTAGTAAAATCCTTTAGTACCCCCTTCTTTAGTTACATTTCAATTTAAGGGAAATTTTAAAGATGTGACAGACACGGGATCTTATTGCACTCGAATATGTTAGACACTAAAGAGGAAGGCCAAAATTATACCTTTTATTATAGGATTTGAGAGTCTGAGGTAAAAAAAAGAATTAATGAGGATGGAGAATGACAAAGCAGTTAGACTAGATAATATATCTAATGAGATATGGAAAGGCTTAGGAGTGAAAGACATAAGTTAGGTTACTAAGTTGTTTAATAAGATTATGAAGTCTAAGAGAATTTAAGACGAGTGGAAGAGAAGTACTTTAATCTCTATTTATAAGAACAAGGAGATATGTTAAACTGTGCAAATTAGAAGAAAATTAATCTTATAAGCCACACTATGAAATTATAAGAGAGGATAATTAGCAAAGATTAAGGCAAGAGACTCATGTTATAAACAATTAATTTGGTTTTATGCCAAAAAATTTGACCATGAAAGTGATATACTTGCTGCAAAGATTGATGGACAGATATTGAAGGAATAGGAAAAAAAATACTTACACATGGTGTTTGTCGATTTGGATCAGGCATATGGTAGGGTGTTACAAAAGGTTTTATGGAAGACTCTAGAGAAAAAAAGAGTTTGTTCCACTTATGTTTAAGCAATCCAAAATATGTACCATGGGGTTACAACTAGTGTGAGAACAAAATGTGGACTCATAGAAGATTTTTTGATAATAATTGGTCTACATTAGGGATCAACTTTGAGTTTCTTTCTTTTTACTTTAGTCTTGGATATAATCACTAAACATATTCAAAAGTTGGTGCCATAATGCATGCTTTTTGTAGATAATATAGTCGTAGTTAGAGAGTAGAGAGAGGAAATAAATGAGAAGTTAGAGTTATGGAGATTAGTTTTGGAAGTTTAAGGATTTCATTTAAATAGAAGTAAAACAGAGCATATAAAATGTAAGCTTAGCAAAAGACACATTAATTCTAACATAAAAGTAAAAATTAGAGAAAATATCACATTACAAGTCACAAGATTTAAGTATCTTGTGTAACACCATATGTTGCTAACATTTATTTTACATCACCAATAGGTAAAAGTGTTCATTTTCATGAATTTATCATTTTTGGTAGAAAAATTTTCTATCATTAAAAGCAAAATTAATTCATTCTTAGCTTAATGGACCATGTGAGCTTATCAAATTTATTTTCCATCCCTAACACATTTGTTCAATAAAAAATATTACAATTTGAAGCTCAAAACTTGGGTCCAAGGCATACATCTCAAAATCACATTACACTTTGCAATTTCCATTGAATTCCATATTCTGATATGAATTTTGAAAAATCATAATTAATAAATTATAGCATTCTGGAAAGCTCAAGATGTCATCTAGTTGCCATAAAAATTTTAGATCAAAATAACTATGTTTGACTCACGAAATAAGATGGAATAATACTTTGGGTCTGGTGGTCATTTTGCAACAAACTTGGAACTTCGAAAATTGCTAGGTGCAACAAGAATACTAGGTAACATAACTTGAATTTGAAAGCTTCTCTTTTATTTCCAGTTGCATATTCTTAATCCTCATGCTCTAAAATCCTTGTTCCTACCTTGCTATGATCAGAATTCACTCTCTCGTTCATGGGCTTAGGTCTAGCAGAAACAAGCATGAAAAGAGACAAGATGAAGCAAGAAAAACCATGATATCTTACCTTGTTTCCAAAATTTTCAAATGAGCTTTCCAAAGCTCCCAAAATCTTCATCAAATTCTCTCTTTCTCTTACTAAACTAGCCATAGAACAACCCCAAATTAATCATCAAAACTATAGGAAAAGAGAGGAGAAAGAGGAGAAGAAGTTAGAAGAAGGAGAAAGTATGAAAAACCTTGAATTTCTTACACTTTTTACTGGGTTTCCTTCCTTCCTTGCTCTCCTTCTTGTGTGCCTCCTCAAGTTGGTCTCAAATCTATCTTGGAGCAGAATGAATCGGTTAAGAAATGAGAAGGAGGTGGGACGTGACTTTAAGAAGCAAGGCTAAGTTATAATACTTTTTAAAAATTTTCATTTTGTCCCCTTTCTCGGTTTTTTTCATTCGGGTTTATTTCAACTCCTTTTTGAGAACCATCTTTCATCATAAAATTTAAGTCCTCTAATTTATAAAATGCCTTTAGTTTCACCTAAATTAGATTAAAAACCTTACCAAATGAACCGGTCAAAGTTTTAATCAACTGATAAATGCAAACTGAAGGGGTTTTAACCATTTTAGGGGTTCCTATGGCTTTTAAAGCATCTAAAAACTCTGAAAACTCAAAATTTTCATTTAAAGATCTCTCCTTTGAGTTTTCTAAAAGTTGCCCAAAATTACAAAAATACCATTATTTTTCATCTAATTTTATTTAGTTGTTTTGGCTCTGGTTTTCACATATCTTTAGCCTATATCCTCATTTTTAATTATCTAGATTATTATTCTAATTTTATTTGGCTTCTAATCATTCAATTTAAGGGACCTCCTTTAATAATTTCCTTTATTTTAGGACTTTTAGAATAACGGGATATTACATCTTGGGTTCATCATAGAACATAACAGACAAATAGAGGAATATGTAAACCATAGGATTCAAGCAAGATGGATAAAATGAAGGAGTATTTTGGGTGTTATTTATGATAAAATAATATCATTTAAGCTCGAGTAAATTTTATCATATAGTTATAAGACTTGCATTGTTATATGGGACTAAATGTTGGGCAATAAAAAGTCAATAAAAGAATAAGCTCAATGCTATAAAGATGAAAGTGTTACGTTCGATAAGCAGACACACCAAATAAGATAAAATTAGAAATCAATGCATTAGAAAGAAAGTTAAGGCCGCATCTATTATGGAAAAGATTATAGAATTGTGCTTTAAATAGTTTGGGTATGTGTGGAGAAGACCTATAAAAGCCCAAGTAAGGGGAGTAGATTAGATGGAGAGCAGCTCCATAGTTAGATACAGAGGGAGACAAAAAAATGATAGGTAAAATCATTGAGAAGGATTTAACCTTAAACGCTTTGTCTAAAAACATGATTCATAGTAGAAGTTTATGGCATCATTTGATTCATGTAGCTGATCCCACATAGTGGGAAAATATTTGTTTTTGTTGTTGTGTAAATTTTAAACACATCAAAAAAAAAAATTCCTTTTAAATAAAAGTTTTCATTCTTTTTCATTTTATCATTTTAATTTTGGTTCAAAAGCTCTTTTTTGCTCCTCAGAAACTCTTTTTTTCTTTTTCTAAAGCTCTTTTTGTTTGTGCTTTTCTACTTTCTCCATAAGCTCTTTTTCTTCTTTTGGATTTCTCTTCATAAGATCTTCATCTTTTAAAAAAAAACACATATTAAATTCTCTAATTTCACTTATGTAAATTTCCTTCTTTTATTATTTCATCATTTCATTTTTCTCTGTTCATGCTACTTCTTAATAAGTTTTCTTTTCTATTGTAGTCGGAATTTCAATTTACTCTAGTAAAAATTTATAAAGATTTATTTGAATTTTTGAGTTTGTAATGTCTATTGTAAATTTTCTTTAGATCAATTATTTTCAATGTATGTAAAAATTTACAAATGAAAAAATAACTACATTATGAAGAGAAGAATATTTTTAAAGACAAAAAATAATGAGAGTGACAAATTAAATCTTAAAATATTATTAATTAAATTACAATAAATGAAAAACATAATAATATATATATGTATCAATTGACTTTTGGTCAAATAGTACAACCAAAAGTCAAATGTAAAAAAAGTTGCCTAAGTCAGACATTACTTTTCCATGAGTCAAAAGTTATTATTTTCCTTACTAAAAATAAGTTGGTAATCACTTACTGACAATTAAGAAACTGACAAATGGAATGACTAATTTTTCAATGGAAAATGATCTATTTTCAATTGAATTAGCATATTTTCTAACTAAAAGTTTAGTCAATAATTTATGTTTTTGTTGTAGTAATGTTTTCAACTGATCTTTTATTGCTTTGGTGTTTTTTTTTACATTTGCCTGACTTTCAACTAACTTTCAGATGAGTAAAAAAATAAATTAGTCACTAAATAATAAATTAGAATAAAAAAAACCTATGAGAGAAAAAAAGTTTGCAAAAAGGCAACTTTATTAGCCTTGGTCGACTGAATTTTAGTTGGCATATTAGTCGGCCCTTTTAATTTTTTAAGTTTTAAACAAATTTTTTATTTTAACTTTTTAAAATTAAAGATTTTTTGATCATTTTCTCTGGAACGTTAATATATATCCATTTGAATTAAAAATAGACATTTGAAAACATTATTATATAACCTAAATAGCCATTTGAAAACATCATTATATAACCTACTCTCTTTTGAATATTTCACTTATGCATTTTGTTTCTCTTTTATATTTTTACTATATGTTTATTTTGTATTCAAAATTCTCTTCTTTGCGTTTACTATGCATTTGGGATTTCTTTATCTTTTTTCTCTCAACATTTGTTTTGTTGGAGTTTGAGATTCAAATTTCAGTTTCTTTAGGAGGAATATATAAATAATTGCTTAATAGTGTTTTTATGAACTATTAATTGTTAATTAATGTTGTTATTTATTAATTATTTTTGTGATAATCTAGTGAAGAAATATTTTTATTTAATAATATTTATAAGGTAATATTTTAATTATTTATTACAATAAAAAATAGAAATGCTTGATAACTGAAGGCGGATGTACAATATACTTAATCCTAGACATAAAGGATATAATAATAGATTTTTACAAAGGATAGAAGAGTTTATTGCTTTTGCTTGTGAAAAATAACCTAGTTTGGAAAATGAAAAAAATTAGATGTCCATATTCCAAACAAACAAATAGAGCCTATCTTATCTTACTACTAATGAATCCCTTTTTTTTTTAATTGAAATATGTAAATAATAGAAATTCACTCTTCTTTAGATCCAAATAATGCAAAGCCATAAGTTAGTTATTAGTGTTATAGTTATTAATTAATTAATACCATGAGTTGGTTTATTTTATTTTATTTTTTTGGTTGAATTCATACCACTCTAAAAAAAGTCAATGCAACGAGTCGCACACTAAGCATAGCAATTATATCAATATCAAATGATTAATTGAATTTTTATTCAATCATATAAAATTTAATTAAAGTTGTTCATTTTTGTTTTGATTTAATAGAATAAGAATGGAAGAATCTTTCTTTTTTTTTTTTAGCTAGATAAAACATTAAAGATAAGACAAAGCTTATTATTCTTCATTTACAAATATCCAAATTTGGATGCCTAATACCTTATAAATTGTTCAAACTGTGTAAGAACAATAATCAATTTTTGCTCGGATGATTTATAGAGGAACCTTACCTTCTCTAATCCATTCGACATAAGCAATTTCTTTTTTGTTGATACATCCCACAATTTGTATTTGAACTCCTTTTGTATCGGCTTGTTCAATTAATTCAATAGCTTTTTTCATTGCTTTATGAAAGGAAACTCTATTATTTAATTGTCTAGCTATAAATTCTACAAGAATATTAAGGTGTCCATAAGGGTTTACAATTCTTGTAATAGCAATGTTAAGTTTTTCTTTTTTGCACATTCATCTATAATTCTTCGATTCTTTGAAATTTACCTTCTATTAATAACTCTAGAAATCCCATATAGATTATGACTTAAATCAGATCGCTTTTTTTTTGAATCTTTATCCTTGCAATTCCCTCAACACCATAAGATACTCTCATATTTTTTTGTACATAATTCTTGATATAATTCTCAGTCATATAGCTGGGACAACAATGGGTTTTTTGCCCCTGCAGGGATGGAACGATAAAAGTTTTGAGAATTCAAGAGAAGGTGACAGTGAGACAAGCCATTTATCTTTAACAATAGGTGTCAAGTGGAAGGGCAGTGATGTATGCAGATAGGGAATCCTAACAGACTAGTAGATTTAAACCTTGTTCTTACATGACCTGATCAATTCAATCAGGCACTTGCCATTTATTTTCATTGTTCAGCTCTTTGACAACATGAAAAAACCAAAAGCTTTGCCCTCCTTCTTTATCTATCCAAGGCATGGAAGGGTAGAGCCTTTGGTGTCCCCTTTAGTCAAGAACTAGGGCCTTACAATCAATAGCCAATATGCCTTTATCTCATGCCTTTCTTCATTCATGGATTGATATTTTGGTGTCCTAGGTATAGAGGAACCATACCAATCAATCCTGAACTTGGTGGTTAAACTCTATTCTAGTGATGATATTATAGGGGAGGTCTTGTAGAAAATAGCTCGGTGCCAGGATGATAAAAAGCTTAACACCTCTTATTCTTATTACTTGTTCATATTAAAAAAGTAATAGCCAATATGCTTTTATCTCATGCCTTCTTCATTCATGGTTTGATATTCTGGTGTCCTAGGCGTAGAGGAACCATACTAATCTATTCTGAACTTGGTGGTTAAACTCTACTATAGTGATGATATTATAGGGGAGGTCCTGTAGAAAATAGCTCGGTGTTAGGATGATAGAAAGCTTAATACCTCTCATTCTTATTACTTTTTCATATTGAAAAAGTAATAGCCAATATGCTTTTATCTCATGCCTTCTTCATTCATGGTTCGATATTCTGGTGTCTTAGGCATAAAGGAACTGTAACAACTAAGATTTTTGAAATTTTTATAAGTTTGTTGGCTATAACCAAGACCCCTATTGGTTATAGCGAGTGTACCACCAGTTCGCTATAACAAGAATGTAGTTCACTATAGTGAGTTTGGGCTTTCTATACAAAATCTAAGGAGTTTCTTGCAATAGCGTGTCATAAGGGGAACAGGGGCCTGGGACTAATACGTGCTTGCCGTAGCGAGGGATATTTTCTGCTATAGCGAGGTTTAATTTGAAAGAAACGTGAAAAAGTGGATTTTTGTTTCTTAAAGACCTTAGAAGCCCTCTTTTCTTCTAACCGACATATGCTTCATCTAAAATAGAGAAAAGGGCTAGAGAGAGAGAGAAATACCAAGAGAAACCAAGAAAGAAGGGAGAAACATTAAGGAAAATATGAGAGAAACTTGAGAATTACGTAGCTTTCCTTCTTGAAATCTTGCTTTTCTTTCTTTGCTCTCTCTTTCTATAGTTTTGGTTGTTGAATTGGCTTTGTTTTGGGCTTAATTTAGAGGGGGAAGTGTAAGGATTTAAGAAAAATATTTAAGCAAAGAAAGAACCTCTTGGAAAGAGCTTGATTCAAGGTAACTTCTTTCCATTTTGTTGCATCTTCTCCCCTTGCTTCTTCTTGAGTGGTTCGGCCAAGAATAAAACCATGAAAGGAAGGAAAGTTTTGACCTAGAACAAGTATGAAACCCTTAAGTTAGAGTGTGGGAAGCTAGGAAATGCAAAGGAATTAGAAGAAGAGCTAGTGAAATTCAAGAGGGAGCAACTATGGATTCTTAAATACTTTGTAAAGTTTGTTTTGATGTAAGAATCCCCTAGCATTTGTGAGTATTTGTTTGATTTCCCAAGACCCTTAAGAAGCTTCCTAAGTGCTTTTCTCTTCAAGGTAGATTTAGAAGCTTTATAAGACATTTTATAGAACAAAAAGGGAATCATAGACTAAGTATGCTTCTTAAGTGTGTGTGATATCTTAGCTTGTTCCAATAGTGTAATTGAGTACTCTTTGTTATGTCTAGGCTAAGGAACTCAAGCTCTATCTAATCATGGTTGTGAGACCGAGAAGGGAAAAGAGAAGTTGAAAGGGAAGGATTGTGTTTAATTGCCAATGTAGCTCTTCACTCTTTCTTGTTGCATTCTTGGATGCATGATGGTCATTGTACGCTTGTGTGTGCACTTGTATTGTGAGACATACCATTTGATATTCTCTTGTTGTATTGGTACTAATATGCTTATGTTTTGGGTTGTGAAAATTTTCTTAAAGGATGAGGTGGTGCCAAAAGTCCCTATGAATGGGTGAGGTGGAGCCAAAAGTCCCTATGAATGGGTGAGACAAAGCCAAAAGTCTCATGGATGAGTGAGGCCAAGTCAAAAGTCCCTAGACCAAGGTTAAGGCCAATCTAGAAGTCTCCAAAATAGGGTGAGGCTAGACCAAAAGTCGTTAAAGCTTATTCTTGGCATTGATATGATTTTCATGGCATATAAATCATGTGTTGAATGATTTTTAATGGTTGGATGCCTACTTGCATGCTTTGACATGTTTATATGCCTTGAATGCTTCCTTGAATGAGTATATGAGCTATTAAGATTCTTGAAATCTCACCCACTTCCCTTTCCTATCTTAACATGTTAGGTGGAGTTTAAGGAGACCAAGGTGCAAGTCAAGAAGCTTAGTTGAGCATACTTAGTTAATTGTATAACTTGTTTTGGATTCTTTGGATGTAAAGAAATGTCAAAATGTATATTTATATATTATTTTTGACATGTAAACCTATGAGAAAATGTAAAGGCATGCATATGTGATGTATGAACCATTTGTGGAACCAAAGCAATGAAAATGCAAGTTTTGGGTACTTGGTAGCCCATTCCTAGATGTGTATTCTTGTATGTAGCATAGTGAGTTTAAGATGTATAATTATTAGGACCACTTGGACAATTTATATGTGATGTATTAGTGCTTTTAAACTGGCCCAAGAGATGCAAAAAACTAAAAAGGGCCATTTGGACCAAAGAGTTGCATTATAAGAAGCAAAAATGACCATATTGGTGGGCTGTTTCACTTTTTATCCAAATGGGCTCTCCTTGATCTAAAATTTGGCATGCATCTAGATCTTGTTAGTAGATTTTTGGAAAGCTAAAGTGCAGAATATTTGGAGGTCTTTGGAGTATTTGACAAATTTTGAAAGTTGGAGAATTTTCTAGTTTTGATTAATGTATTATGCAATTAGTCCGAAAATGAATATGTGTCATTCATAAGGAAAGTGATGTCTAATTGCCATTAAATTTTATAGAGAGAAAGTATACATTCATAATGACCTATACCAACTAGAAACACCTCAATTGGAGATTTGTAGAGGGAGAAATCAGCTTCTGAAAATTTGTGTCAGCATTAGGGATGCCAACTGACCTTGGCTATTGTTCCATCTATTTTTGAGGTCTAAAAGCTACTAAATTGGTTTAGACTTATTTTTTTTCTCTAGTTAACATCTGTAGATTTCCAAATTGTTATATTTTTCCCAGATTGGATTTTTATGGAATTAGTTATGAATTTTTGAAATTCATATCCGAAATTTGTATCAGAAACGCTGGGTAGTCTGACCTTTCAAGCTTTTCTATTATCAAAAATGATCCAAACGCTGTGAATATGGTTTGAAATTATTTTTAGTATAAATATAATGTCTAGAGATTTCTAGAAAGCTATAGTTTTCTTAATTCGCAATTTTCTAGAATTAGTTATGATTTTCCAAAGTTAGAGCTAAAAATATGACTTTTGGACCCATGAGAGAAATTGCATTTTTCTGGTTTTTGGCTTCATATTCGTGGTTCATGGATTGTTTTATGCTATGTATGATTTACATAAATGAAGTTTTTGTAGATAATATAATTGATGGGTTCATAAGATCCACAGGGCGAAGTATGATCGTTTAAAACCTGACATAATGCATTAAAATGTCACAGTTTTACTCTTTTTCTTGGAATTTCATGGAATCAAGTCTAAATAGAGATTAATTGAGGTTAACATATTATGGTGTTATAGGAACCATACCAATCTATCATAAACTTGGTGGTTAAACTCTACTGTAGTGATGATATTATAGGGGAGGTCTTGCAGAAAATAACTCAGTGCTAGGATGATAAAAAGCTTAATACCTCTCATTCTTATTACTTTTTCATATTGAAAAAGTAATAAGAATGAAAAATGAAAAGGTCATCTTATTCAAAACCCCAATTAGGAAATCCCTTCTCTCCCACTTCACACCTTAGAATGCACTATTTTTATAGAGAGAAAGGCGCTTTCACATCTTCTTAAGTCGAAATGGCTAGGAAGGAGAAAGGTTCCCTTTATTTAGGGTACTTAGGGGAACAAATCCAATGGAGATGGGGTGGGCCTTATAGCTTAAAGGATTAGCACATGTGGCTACGAACAATGATGTCGAGGGTTCGAATCCTTCCTTGCCGGCACTGGCTAAAAAGGGAAGGACCTTTCCCTTTGTGTAATAACCAGTAATTTAGAACTTAAACTAAACCTGATAAATTAAAATAGGAGCACCCTAAAGCAAGGAAAATTAAGACTAAATGAGGTTAGAATATTAATGAAAGTATTTTCAAATGTAGATTAAAGCCTGAGGTTAGCCCAAAACCAGAGCTAAAACGACCAAACAAAAAGCTATAAAGGCCAGTGGCATTTTTATAATTTCTTGCAAGTTTTAGAAAACTCAAAGAAGGAATTTTTAAATGGAAAAATTAAGTTTCTCAAGGTTCTTAGAGGCTCAAAAAATGATAGGAACCTCTGAAATGGTTAAAACTCCTATGATTTGCATTTTTGGTCGTCTATCGACCAAAACTTTGACTAAATAGTTTGATAAGATTTTAAATCCAATTTGGGTAAAACTAAAGCCATTTTATGAATTAGAAGACAAAAATTTTAAATTCATTTTAAGTGAAACCAAAGCCATTTTATGAATTAGAAGACATAAATTTTAATTCAATTTAGGTGAAACCAAAGCCATTTGACCAATTGCTCTAAAAAAGGAGTTGAAATGAGCCCAAATGTAAAAAACCAAGATGAGGAACTAACTTGTAATTTTGAAAAGTTGTATAAATGGACCCTAAGCTTCTTAAAACACATCCCTCTCTTCTCCAGCCCTCATAACCAACTTGCTTTTGGTCCAAATAGATTCCACAATAGTCTTGAGTGACACACCAAGTAAGGGAGTAAGGAGAAGAAGATTCTAGGAAAAAAGTGTAAAATTTCATTCCTTTTTCATGCCTTCTCCTTCACCAAAATTTTTCTCCTCTTTCTCCTCTCTTCTCCCATAGTTTTGATGGTTTATTTGGACATGTTTGGTGGCTGGTTCAATAGAGGAGGAGAATTTTAGAGAGCTCTGGAAAGCATAAGAAAGTGTACTTGAAAAGCTTCCAAATAAGGTAATTCTTTATGGCTAAAACTTCTTCTTCTTGGCTGTTCTTCTTCTCTACCATTTTGGCCATATTAAGGGGGAGATGTTTGAGACCCTATCTCAACCCAAACTTGATAGGAATGGGGGTTTTGAAGTCTAGGGAATCCAAGGAAGCAATTAGGATTCAAAAAGAATCATTAGAGAACAACTTAAGGATTTTAGGGTTTTGGATACACCTTGGCAAATATAAGGCTTTTTATGATAATTTAGGATGTCTAAGACTATATATGAATTCATAAGACATCTAGGAAGCTTTATGGATGGCAATTTCCCAAGGAAAACTAAGAAAACTCCATGGGTGCTTCATTTAGATGTATGTCTCGGCCAAGATGGGTTGGTGGACTTAGGAAGAGTTTTCTTTGATTTCAAGGCTAGAACTAGTCTAGATATGAATGATAGACACTAAAGGAACTATTAGTTTGAATTTAGAAACCATATTTTAAAAGTTGAAAGTTTAAGTTCCATTTAGGCTTAAAGAAGCAATATGAAGTTTGACTCCTTGGATTGAGTTTGTGATGGCTCCAATGACTTTAAATGGGGTCATGTGACTTAGATTGAGTGAGGAATTAGAGCCAAGACCTTGAATTATATAGGTTGCTTCATTATGCCCTTGTATGGAACCATAGTGGCGTCATAAGCTAGATGTAGCTTGTGTAATGTTTATGTAAGGCTAGAGTTAGTTCCAATGATGTAATTGTGTCTTGTTTAATGTGTCTAGGTCAAGCAAATTAAGTTCCTCCTAGGCGTGGGTGTGAGGTTAAGCCAAGGAGATAAGAAAGTAAAGAGAAATTTATGCATCTTGAACTAAGGTAGGTCTCTATCCTTTCTTGTATGCAATTCTTGGTTGTATGATTGTCATGGAATGCTTATATGTGTATTTGATCATGAGACATGCCATTTGCTATTGGTTTATTGCTTTGGTACCAATATGCTTCTTGAATTGCATTTTAATTGTGAAATTATTGTTTATGGGTGAGGTTGTACTAAAACTCCCTAAATATGGGTGAGGCTATGGAAAGATTAGGATGTCTACTATATGCCTTTAAAATTTCATGAGCACTGGATTTCATTTGACCCACAAATGACATAAAAAAGAAAAATGACCATATGAATAGTGATGGTGATAGGTTCTGCATAATTTGGCTAATTTTGAAAAAATCATAATAAATTCTCTAGAGCTCCAAATTGGGTGCTCTTTGTCTTTGTGAAAAGTTCTAAATGAAACCTATATTTGTACCAAATTTCATGTGCAAAATTGTCCATTTGGTCAGTTTGTGGTTCATCTCAAGAATATGGCAATTTTTGATACCATAATAGGGTCAACTTGCACCAAATGGCCTTCCACACCATCCATGACTATTTGAGCACGTCCCATAGCATAAATATAGCATATAGATGCATCCTAAATGTTCAAACCATCATGGAACTCAAATCCACCATTCCACTTGCATAAATGCATATAAACATCATGGCTTAAGGATGTCTAGACTATACAATCTCATTCATTTGGCTCCACATTTAGTTTATACAACATATTTACATGGTTTTACAATTGCTCAAGGGTTTACATCTAAAAAATGATCCATATATACATACTTTAACATTAAAGTACACAAGGATATTCTATTGTCAAAGCATGGCAAATCATGCTCCTTGGCTTCCATTTTTGTTCCCTTAGGCTTCACCTAGACACAAGTTGATGGAAAATGGGGGAGAGTGAGGTTCAAGAAATCTCAATAGCTTTTTCACCATTTTAAGTAAGCAAACAAGGCATATTTTTTTGTCAAAGAGTACAAGTATGTACCAAACACTTTCAAGAATCATTTAAATCATAATTTCCATGTCACATAAGTATGTCAAAGTCAAGAATAAGTTTTAGGGACTTTTGGTCTAGCCTCACCCTATTATTTGGGACTTTTGGAATAGCTTCACCCACTTTCTAGAGACTTTTGACTTAACCTCTGAGCTTTCCAGAATGGTATAAGTTACATGATTTTAATTTTTTTAGAATTAATTATGAATTTTTGAATTTTGTATCAGAATATGAAACTAGAAAATCTGCAACTTTACTTATGGGATTGTGTTGCTTGACTTAAATTCAAAATGGAAGCTTTGAATTGTGATGTTTCTAGTCCATTAGGTGTGTTATGGATGGAAGATGATATTGGTAAACCCATATGGCCCATTTAACCGAAATTGGATTATTTGGGCTTATGATAATGATTATTTCCACTACTAAAAGTGGTAAATTGATAAAAATGGAACTTTTATGTCATTTGTGATATAATTTGGGAGATGTCTTGATATGGTGTGGCACTCTGGGGCTAGGAAAATCATGATCGAGATAGTGGACCCAAAGCTATGGAACTTAGGTGGGTATTTTGTTGAAATGGAATAGCCTTATCTTACTATTTTCTTTTTATTAAAAAATAGAAAAATATTAAATATGGGTAATATTAAATAAATATAGTATGCCCTAATCCATATATATATATATATTGGTTTTATGCCTCATAAATTCTTCCTCAGCCAGGCTTAGGCAGGCCTCTTGTTCATATCTCTCATCAAAAGGTGTTATTTAATAATGTCTATCTTGCTATCGATAAAGTAAAGGCTAATTTTTATAAAAGAGGGTTAAAAGAGCATTTTAATCTGGATATTAGTATTGGATATGTTATGATGAGATTAAATCATTACCAACTAATATACATGTTGAAACTATAATAGCTTAGGATTACTAAATGAAGAACATAATAATAGATATGAAAGAATGATTCTTGATACAATTGTACCTGATTTTTATGTAAGTAGCAATGATGAAGTGTATTATGATGATAATAATAATAATAACCCTATTAAGGAACCTTTAAATTTAGAAGTTTAGAAATTTTTTAATTTATTAAATGTGTATCAGTAACTACTATAACCGTGATTTATAATCAGTCTAAGCTATCTATTGCTATAAGAATATTAAGTGTTAGATCTAACAATAATATGTCACAATAGAGTTTTGATTAGTTTGCAAGTCTTATGAAAGAAAGTTGTCCATATAATAATGTTGAACAAAGAATTAGTACAAAACAAATAAGCTAGTATCAAAACTTGGTCTATTTATACAAAAAATTGATGTTTATGTTAATGGGTGTATATTATATTGTAAAGATGACATAAATGAGATAATGTGTAAATTATATGAAGTAGTTTGATATAAAACTAGTTAACATGATCAAAGATAAAGTTCTAAAGAGATTCTATTAAAAAGAATGTACTTTTTACTAATTACCCTTAGATTGCAAAAGATTTATGTCTCAATAAGTTTTGCCGAGCTTATGTGATGACATTGGAGCAACAAAAGATATAAAGGTGTACTCTGTCATCCTTTGGATGGAAAAGTATGGAACTATTTTGATAGGATATATCTTAATTTTGCATAGAATCACAAAATATTATACTAGGCTTATGTACATATGGATTCACACCTCATAATTAATTTGTTTCATCATATTTATGTTGACTTGTGATAATTGCTTTTTATAATCTCCTCCTAAATTGCACATGATTGCTCCTTATTTATTCTTTATTGCAATCATTTGTAGACTGTAGAGTTCCAAGATTAATATTGATGTATTTTTGTAGTCATTAATTGATACGTGAAAAACTCTGCCTATGACAAGCCTTGATGCAAATTATTTTTCATAGCCGGTCCCAAGCCCGGAAAAAAGAGAAGGGTTATGTTAGGCAATCGACAGTCAACGTAAAATTTTGTTGAATCTTTATGACATGGACAATCGATATATTAAACGTAATGTTAGGTCGTTGCCTGGAAGTAGCGCGCTGTATAGCTCGAGTACAGTGACAAGTGAGCAAGAGCCGCTACATCGTCGCCTAAGTGTAGTGAAAAATAAGCAAGGGCTTCCACATTTTTGTGAACGAATGTGGGTAAAGAAGTTAGTTCATGAGAGTAGGATTCGTTTTGGGACTTGGAATATAGATACACTTACGGGTAAGTCAATGGAAATAGTAGATACCATGATTAGGAAGAAAATTAATTTTATGTGCTTACAAGAAACTAAATGGGTAGGAGAAAAAGTGAAAGAATTAAAAACTTCGGGTTTTAAACTTTAGTATACTGGGAAGGCTAAATCTAGAAATGGAGTAGGTATAATTGTAGATAAGTTTTGGAAAAATGCTATAGTGGATGTAAAAAAGTTAGGAGATAGAATCATTGCATTAAAGTTAGTAGTAGAAAAGGAAATTTTTAATGTCATTAGTGCCTATGCACCACAAGTAGGATTAGAAGAATATCACAAACTAAAGTTCTGGGAGGATTTAGAATGTTTAGTTCAGGAAATACCATTAGGAGAAAAGATTCTTTTAGGAGGGGATCTAAATGGTCATGTGGGAAGTGTATCTTCAGGTTACGAGGGTGTTCATGGAGGATATGGCATAGGGGAAGCAAATGCAGAGGGTAAAACTATTCTAAACTTTTCATTGACGTTTGATCTTATATTAGCTAACACTTGTTTTAGAAAGCGTGGGGAACATCTTATCACGTACAAAAGTGGAAGGGTATGTTCTCAAATTGATTTCTTTCTTTTAAGAAAATCGGATAGAAAACTTTGCATGGATTGCAAAGTTATACCTGGAGAGAGTTTAACTACTCAACATAGAGTTCTGGTTATGGATGTACGAGTTAAGAGGGGAGTAAAAAACAAAGGCCAAAATAGGGTGTTAAGGACTAAGTGGTGGCAACTAAAGGGAGATAAAGAAAAGAATGTGCAAAAATGGATTGTGGAGGAAGGACCTTGGGAAATACAAGGAAGTGCTAACGATATGTGGAATGGAATGGCTAAAGAGATTAAGAAAGTGGCAAAGGAAATATTAGGTGAATCAAAAGGTTTTGGACCTAGAGATAAAGAATCTTGGTGGTGGGATGCAAGCGTGCAAAATAAGGTTAAAGTTAAGAGGGAGTGTTATAAAGTGTGGTCATTATGTAGGAGTAATGAAAATTGGGAGAAATATAAAGTAGCTAAGAAAGAGACTAAGAAGGTAGTGAGCGAAGCGAGAATGAGGGCATTCGATGGGTTATACCAATCTTTAGGTACTAAAGTTGGGGAAAGAAATATTTACAAGTTAGCTAAAAGTAGAGAAAGAAAGATAAGAGACGTTGACCAAGGAAAATGTATTAAAGATGAAGAAGGTAAAGTCTTGGTCATGGAACAAGATATCAGAGAACGGTGGAAGAATTATTTTCATAGACTTTTTAATGAAAGCCATGAGATAGCATTGCAATCGGATAGGTTAGACACTAGAGAAGAGGATCAAAATTATACTTTTTAGCGTAGGATTTGAAGCAGAGGTAAAAGAAGCATTAAAGAGAATGGAGAGTGGCAGAGCAGTTGGACCGGATAATATACCTATTGAGGTATGAAAGGGTTTAGGAGGGAAAGGTATAAGTTAGCTTACAAAGTTATTTAATGAAATTATGAGATCTAAGAGAATGCCAGATGAGTGGAGAAGAAGTTCTTTAATTCCTATTTATAAGAATAAGGGAGACATTCAAAATTGTGCAAATTATAGAGGAATTAAGCTCATGAGCCACACAATGAAATTATGGGAAAGAGTAATTGAGCAACGATTAAGGAAAGAGACCCAAGTTACAGAGAATCAATTTAGTTTTATGCCGAGAAGGTCAACTATGGAAGCAATATATTTGTTGCGAAGATTAATGGAGCGATATCGAGAGAATCAAAGAGATTTACACATGGTGTTTATCGATTTAGAAAAAGCATATGATAGAGTACCAAGAAAGGTTCTATGGAAGGCTTTGGAGAAAAAAAGAGTTTGTATAGCTTATATTCGAGCAATACAAGATATGTATAGTGAGGCTACAACTAGTGTAGTAACAAAAGGTGGATGTACAGAAGATTTTCCAATAACTATTGGTTTACATCAAGGGTCAATTCTGAGTCCTTATCTATTTACTTTAGTATTGGATGTGCTTACTAAACAGATCCAAGAGCCGGTACCACAGTGTATGCTATTTGCAGATGATATTGTCTTAGTTGGGGAATTGAGAGTGGAAATGAATGAGAAGTTAAAAAGGTGGAGATTAGCTTTGGAAACTCATGAATTTCATTTAAGTAGAAATAAAACCGAGTATATGGAGTGTAAGTTTAGTAAGAGACACATCACTTCTAGCGTAGAAGTGAAAATTGGAGAACATATTATACCACAAGTCATACAATTTAAATATCTTGGATCCGTCATACAACATAATGGGGAAATAGAAGAAGACATAAAACATAGGATTCAAGCGGGATGGATGAAGTGGAGGAGTGCTTCGGGTGTTATTTGTGATAGAAAAGTACCACTCAAACTTAAGGGTAAATTCTATCGTACAGTTATAAGACCTGCAATGTTGTATGAAATTGAGTGTTGGGCAATAAAAAGTCAACAAGAGAATAAGTTCAATATTGCAGAAATGAGAATGTTGCGTTGGATGAGTGGACACACTAGGCGAGATCGGATTAGAAATGAATACATTAGAGAGAAAGTAGAAGTCGCCCCTATTGTGGAAAAGATTGTAGAATCAAGACTTAGATGGTTTGGTCATGTTGGGAGAAGACCTATAGAAGCCCCAGTTAGGAGAGTAGATGAGATGGAGAATAGTCCAATAATTAGAGGTAGAGGAAGACCAAAATAAACTATAGGAGAAATTATTAAGAGAGACTTAGATTTAAATGGTTTGTCTAAAAATATGATTTACAATATGTGCTTATGACGTCGATTGATCTATGTAGCCGACCCCACTTAGTGGAAAAAGGCTTTGTTGTTGTTGTTGTTGTTGATTGATACGTGAAAATACTATGTGATGAAGGAGTATTAACCTATAATGTCTCCAAAAAGTAGAATTTCCATATGTGAGCAATATTAATATGGGTGATAAATGATTCTCTAGTATATGGAATGTTGTTACTGAAGAGTAATAGTGGAAAATTAGCTTGTCTTTGCTATATGGACAACTCAAAAGCTTTTATCCTAAAGAAATAAATCTATGGATGAAAGCTATTGGAGGAAAAAAGTCTGGCATAATGTATGGTCTTGGAGGTGTCTCGCATCAAAGAGTAAGAGATCCAATCTCTAGGTATAGATATAGTCCCTAGCCCATTTCCAAGTCATATCCAAGTGTCATAAAATCTATATACCTATAGGGAAAATTACATGAAGATGTTAAGCTTATAATAAAGTCTTGTATACTGCAATTACATACAAATAGAGAATCAATACAAGATATACAATGCCAAATTGACAAATATCATCAAGAGTATATTGGTCCAAGTCAACAAGAAGACTAGCACAATTAATAAATTTTTATGTTTCATGAATAATTTGTGTCAAATTTATGTATTTGATTTTTACATGCTACTATGTGCTATTGTGTACTTGTAGATTTTTTGCACTAGTGAATGACAAGTTACCTTTTCTGAACAAGTGAATGACAAGTGAGTGAAGATTTTACTCATGTTATTTTTTTTTTGTATATGTTACTTTTTCCTCCTAGGTGAATGACAAGTGCATAAAGATTTTATTTATATTATTTCTTTTGTATATATATATAGGGTTAGTGTGAGCCTTGTTCCATAATTTGCAAAATCTCTCAAACTCTCTCATTTTTGAAGTTACAAGGAGTCTTTCTGTAACAACCCAGAAAAAGAAAATAGAAAGAAATGAGAAAAGAGGAAAGGAAAAGAGAAGCTGGAAAATTTTGGAAGAGCTGAGAATTTTCTAAGTCTTCTCGCCATAGCGAGAAATGGAATCGCCATAGCGAGAATGTCTCCTCGCCGTAGCGAATATGTTCCTAGCTATAGCGAGTGCGACATTCCATGTAGAGACCAGGGAGTTGCTCGCCGTAGCGGCGCTATAGCGAAGGCAGAGGTCTGGAACAGACACGATCTCGCCATAGCGACGCCATAGCGAAGGCAGAGGTCTGGAACAAACACGAGCTCGCCGTAGCGAGGGCAATGACTCGCTATAGCGAGAGCGGTCCGGAAAAGCAAGAAAAAGAGAATTTGACTTTTTAAAAGCTTCCAAATCTCTTCTTTCTTCTTCTAACCGACTCCAACTCGTCTTAGGAGAGAGAAAAGGGCGGAGGAGAGAGTGAGAAGCTGAAGAGAAGAGGAAAGCACAAGAAAGGTATGAATTCTCATGGCTTCCTCTTAGTATGTTGCCCTTCTCCCCTTTTCCCCTCTTTCCTACGGTTCAGATGATAAAAATGGTTAGGTTTTGAGTCTGGTTCAGAGGAGAGAGAGTGGGAAACCATTCTTGAGAGAGATTAGAAGTAGATAGTCTTCTCTTTCTTGCTTTTCCCCTTTCTTAAGAGTTGAGAAAGAGAGGGATAGCTCATGGACCCTAGTGAGAGAAAAGACCTAGAGTGAGAAGCTCAGTAGAGCTGATTAGAAGTAATCCCTAGCTTAAGAATTAAGTATTGAGATATTAATTCCATGCTTTTGTGTGGTTAGGCTCAAGAAAAGCTCTCCCATCTAGAAGTTGTTGTGAAACCAACAAGGGAGGAGACAAGTAAAAGAGCAAGTAGTGAATAGCTAATAAGGTAGTTCTCTCCACTTTCTCTCATGCATAATTGTGTGTTTACATTGTCTTGCTTGTGTGTATGAATAATATGAGCTATGAGAAGTGTGTTAGCATGATTATATGTTATGATTGAGATGATGTTTTAAATGATTGTTTGGTTTGCTTGAGAAAATGGAAAAGCCAATAACCCTATAGCCAAGGTGAGGATGAGCCGAAGCCCTAAGTTGGTTGAGCCATGTCTCCCAAAAGCGAGGTTGACTCCCAAAGAGTAAGGGTGAGTCTAAGTACCTCTAAAGTATGGGAAGGCAAATCCAAAAGCCATAAGGGAAAGGGTGAGGCCGATCCAAGTACTCAGCGAGCTCATGAATGTTATCCATGGCCATTTCACATGTTTTAAATGTTTTTCATCATGTTTTATATGCTAACATGCCATACATGCATAATGAGACTTGTTGCATGCAATATATGTATGTTTAAATGAGAGTTGAACTACTGAGATTCTCCGAATCTCACCCTCCCTCTCCACCATCCAACCATGCCAGGTGGACCAAGTGAGATTAGAGATGGGGATCACCACCAAGCATGAGGCTAGGGAAGCTAAAGAAGGGGGTAAAGGCTTTTTGTAATACATTGTACATGAGAGTTGTAAATGTAAAGCAATGATGTATATGATGTAATTCCTAATAGTTTTGTAAGACAATGTATGAATGAATGATGTATGTATGAGAATGAGGTTTATGATGAATGAAAGAGCATGGTTGAATGAGAAAGAACCAATGATAGCCTAGTACATATGGGTGCATAAGTGGGCATGGGGTAGTGAGTTTCCCCAATCTAAGTTATGAGACACTTGAGGCATGATTGATAGCTCCTATAGATGCTTTCTCATGTGCTCAAGGAGTCATAGAAGTAGAAGAGCCAAGATTGGACCCCATAAGCCACACTTTTGGCCAAGAAAGGGCCTTTTTGCACATGTTGTTATAGAATAGCCATATGACCTCTTCTTGCTATGAGATTTGACATGTAGCTAGATCATGTTTAGAGCTTTCTGGGAAGCTAGAGTTCATGTCATTTAGAGGTCTATAGCATTTTCTATGATTATTCAAAGTTGACATCAGAAATTCGGATTTCAGAAAATCACTGTTCATTTGGTCAGTTTGAGAAACGTGTCATCCGAGGGGCAAACGTAGTCCAATGGCTACGAAATTTTATACACAGAAACTAGATGGTTACAGTGACTTGTAGGAACTGGAAGCACCTCATTTAGAGGTCTAGAGATGAAGTTATGCAATTTCGAAGTTCCTGCCCAGAATCAGACACCCAACCAGACCCGAGGTACTGTTTCATCGGTTTCCGGGAAATTGGCTAGGTGAACTGATCTGGAGATATTTTTCTCCTCTAGCTAACATCCACATCTTCCCATAGAGATAGAGTTTATGAGCATTAGATTTTTTTGGAATTAGTTAGACATTTTCAAAGTCCATATCAGTAAACTGTGACAGTAAAGAAGCCCCCTCTGACCAGTGAACTATTTTGATGTCAAAAGCAGAATGAGTGAGAGATTGAGACTTCTAAGTATTTTTAGCATGAAGTAGACGTCTCAAGCTTTCTAGAATGACCCAGATCATGCAGATATGATTTTTCTGCATTTAGTTATAAATTTCCAAAGTTAGCCCAGAAATGAAGCAAAATCTGCCCATAGCGAAAATGCATGTCTCCAATCCCTTTTTTCTTTCCATGAGTTTTAAGCATATAGTGAGGATTGAAATAAGTCTCAATAGAGTAATTGAGCATGAGGAAGCAGAGAGAGAGCTCAACCGGTCCATGTTACTTCTAAGTGGAGCTCTACCCACACATAGTGCCATAGAGAAAGTAAGCATAAGGTAGAGAAAGTGTCTCCTTTGTGAGTTCCGTATTGCCCATATGGGCTAGAGGGCATGTTGGGTATGAGCTAGAGGTTAAGGTGTCACACTTTCTTCTTTTCTCTTATATTTATACCACTACAAAGGTTAAAAAAAGGATGCATACTTATCTACTAATTTTTATTAAATATTTTAAATTATGTAATTCTTTTTAATCTAGATATCTTGATGGGATGCATTGTAACACCATAAGTCTAGCTCATCTCATGCCTTTAAATAGTATAATTATCATGAAACATACACATAATTCTAATAGAGGAAGCATGGAAATTTAGATTTTTATTTGCAAGTCATCATATCAAAAACCCATTCGGTGTCACGTGGACCGGGTAAACTCATACTATGCCCCCTCATATTTAATTTCATTATTACAACTCATTTTTATCACAAAAACCCACCTACAACTCTTGGAAATCGAAAGGAGCTATGGGAAATGGGTATTCATTCTCGGACAGCACTGGCCTCAATTCTGGGCAAGCTTCAGAAAATAATAAATAAATCTAAAAAAATTAAAATCATGCAATCTTGGTCATTTTGGGAAGCTATGGATGTCTACTTTACACTAAAAATATGTCCAGAGCATAACATTTATCACAGAGGACGTTTGACATCCAAAAAGGTCCAGAGGTCGCTACTGCCTAGGCTGCTGTTTCAGATTACTGATACAAACTTCTAAAATTCATAACTAATTATATAAAAATAGAAATCACACAAATTCAGTCATTTTGGAAAGCTAAAAGTCTTAAATTTATGATAAAAATAATTCTAGAATGAAAAAAATACGTTTAGTCAGCTGGACCCTATGGAACAGTAACCAGACTCATGGGGCACTACTGATGCTGACAGTTAACTTCAAACATGCATAACTCACTGCTCAGACCTCCAAATGAGGTGATCTCGGTGGCTACAGAAATCTTGTGACCTCTAGTTTATGCATGTAAAACTTCATAAGCATTAGACACCATTTGGCCATCGGGGGACACAGAATTTAAAACTGCCAGTATGAACAGTACCATACCAGAATCCATGAAAAATCCCAACTTTGAAAATTCATCAAATATTCTCTAAATCTCTGAAAATTATGATCTTTAGCTTCCCAACAAGTTCTTAATGAGACCTAATTGCATGCAAAGTTTCAGGGCAAGACTAACTCATTTGGCCAAAAATGGCATAAGGTTCCATTATGGTCAATTTTGGCTCCATATTGGGTACCAAAATTGCCAAATGGATTCCCCTTGGTGTTGGCACCTTTTGGGCAAGTTTAAAAGCATATTTTAGACTTGTGTGAGCTGCCCAAATGGTCCCAAACCTCATGCATCTCATTTTGGCCATTCAACCCACATTTATACACATTTGCATTAAACTTCTAATTTGCATAACTTGACATTACATACCCAAATTCATTTCTAAAGTTCATACATCATATCCATACATGTATACATCACATAATATCATATTTACATGTGTCTCAAGGGTCATGTGCCATTTACAATAATCATATACATCATTATGGCTTAAAAAGGGTAAAAGCTAGACATATGAATATCAATCTCTCTTCTTCAATGTTGTTGGCTCCCATTAGCATATCCACTTGGTTCACCTAGCATGTTAGATCATTGGAGAGGAGGGGATGAGATTCAAAGAATCCCAATAGCTCATCTCCTATTCCATCACACATAATATGTGCAAGCAAGTTTCATATATGCATGCATGAAGAAAGTAGAAATCATAGGCATTTTAAAGCAACTTTGGCATGTGAATCAATCATGCAAGACATTCAAGAGCTCACTAAGTGTTTGGATTGGCCTCACACTTCTCCTCATGGATTTTGGACTTGCCTCACCCATTCTTTAAGCACTTTGGACTCAACCATACTCTTGGGAGCCCACTTTGCTTTTGGCATACTCTTTACTTTGTCTCAACCAAGCTCAAGGGTTCTTGGCCTTTCCACACTCAAGCAAACTCACATAAACATCATGTAATCATTTGAAAACATAACATAGCATCAAGCATCATGGCATATAAAGGCATGCTAGCATACTTTTCTTAGCTTGAAAATACACATACACACATTCTAAAACAAGCTAAACACACATCCATGCATGAGAGAAGGTGGAGAGAGCTACCTTGCATAATTTCACACACTTTTTTCTTAGCTTTCAAGCCTCCCCTTTTAGCCACACACCCACAAGTTGGTGGAAATAGTGTCTCTTGGCCTAGACACAAATTATGGGAGCCAATTAAGTTCATGAAACAATGTCTAGGGCTATGCAACTTGCTTAAACCCTAGATTACTCTACAACCTCCATTATGGTCCATATTGGCACCTAATGAAGCAACACCCCTCAAATTATTTCTAGGCCTCATTCTTTATTCCCAAATATGATTCTTGACTCCTTTTAAACCGCTTGGAGTCATCATATCATTAAAACAAAGGGCCTAGCATCATGTTGCTTCTTTAGGTCCTAATATGGAACTTATGGCACCAATTCACTTTCTTTGAGTTCTAAATTTTTTCTAAGGCCTCTACTCATCTTCACTCATCACATATGACTCAAGAATAGCCTTAGAAAAATTTAAAACTCTCCCTAGCTATAGGAACTTGCCTAGGCCGAGACTATGGGGAAAAGAAGAGTCCATGACCTTCTTGATTTTTCCTTGATGGGAGACACACTTGGGAGGCCTCCTAGAGGTCTTAGGAGCTCAATCAAATACTCACACATGCAAGGAAACTCATATATCAAATCAGTTTTTACAAAGTGTTCAAGAGCTCTATACTTTTCTAGCTTAGAGTTCATTAGTTTTTCTTGCAATTTCTTTGCTTTCTTGGATGGGAGGTGCATGTGGGAAGCTCTCTAGGGGTTTTAGGAGCATGTTTAAACATTTAATTATGTCTAAGAACATTCATATAAAATCAGATTTGCAAGGGAGCATTTGGATCCCTAATGGTTCTATCTTGTCTCCTAATGCTCCTTTCTTGATTCTTTTGGTTCCTTCTTAATCCTTGCTATCTAAAACCTCTAATCCCTCCATAAATTGGGCAGAAAACAGCCCCTAAGAATTGGGCTCATGGTGCCCAAATTCGTGCAAGAGGAAGGGGGAGGGAGAAACTACCAAAGAATAGAAGTTTTACCTTGTTTTCTTGCTTTTCTTTGCTTGCTCTTCCACTTGGTTGGCTTGCTCCCTCAATTTCGAAATTCCCCTCTCTGTTCTATCCCCAAAATATCACCAAACTCTCCATTAAAACCATAGAAAGAAAGCCTGAGAGGAGGGGAGCAAGTTTCAAGAAGGAAGGATATGGAATTTCTTAAAGTTTCTTACCTTTTTCTTGAATTTCTTCCTCCAAAATCCTCCTTCTCTTATCCGCCTAAGAAGCTGGAGTTCTTCTCTGAAAATGGGCAGAAGCAAGTCGGTTTAATGAAGGAGAGGAAGAACGTGACTTATAAAAAGAGTTTGGAAGCTTACTTTAACACTTAAATTTCATTTTTGCCCTTTCATATTTTGCATTTTTGTTTTTCCTTCGTTTTAGCTCCTTTTTTAGAACCATCTTTTCCATCATAACAAATAGGTTCCCAATTTAATAAAATGCCTTTGGAATCACTCAAATCAGAGCTAAAACCTTTCCGAATGAATCGATCAAAGTTCAGGTCAACCGCCATCGGAAAGAGTACACCGGAGGGGCTTTACCGGTCTCAGGGCTTCCCATGGTTTTTGGGGCCTCTGAGAACCCTAGGCAACTCAAAATTTCCATTTAAAAAGCCCTCCTAGGTGCTTCTCCAAAATTGCACTTATTTATAAAAATGCCACTGACTTTCGGCAATTTGTTCGAATCACTCCGACCCCGGTTTCTGGCCAACTCAAGGCTCAAATCCTCATTTTCTATTATTTAGAATTTTATCATAATTTTATTTGGCCCCAATTCCTTCTATTTTGGGGATTTCCTTTTATATTTGACCCATTTTTGACGTTTACGGAGAAACCAAACATTGTGTTTCTCACGTTTACGGAGGGACTGGATGTTACATGCATCATCAACCAAAGATTGAACATGACCCAAGAATATTCCTTCCCTAGTTTAAAGAGTGTCCAATGCTCCAAGGACAATGCGTAAACAATTTATTGAAGTAGATAGCACCTCAAGATCACTATTTAATTTTTTTATATTATTTAATATTAATATAAATTTTAATTATTTATAAATTTAATTAATATATATCTAATTTATATACTAATTAGGTTTAAACCAAACAACAATGTTGTTGGTACTTGCATTGTTGATATTTTCAAAAGTAAATATGAAGGCTTGTGGAATTGTTAGGGAGAGGTTCTTATTCCATATAAGGAATTATGGTTTGGAAAATTTCAAGTGAATTTCTCCTCTTCTTTATGACATAATTATAATATTGTATGTTTAAAATATCTTATTGGTGATGCTTGAAAATATGGAAAAAGACCTAATTGGTACAAGTTGTGTCAACGCTGGGGCATTACGTAGCTTTGATCAAAAAGTGAGCAAAGAAAAAGAATAGAGCATCCAACTCTAAGTTTGGTTTATCTCTACACATTGGAGATTTTATTCCAATAATAGAGCTTGTTAGAGGATTGGTAACTAATTTTATTTCTTTTAGTAATTACTTATTGTTTCAAATATGTAATTGACTATTAATATTTTATTTTGTACATGAGAACTATGGAAAACACTAACATATTTTGAGGTGTTCATTAAAACCCATAAAAAAGAAAATGTTAGGGTTGGTGAAAAATCAAAAGCTGTACATATAAGTGTTATTTTATGTTTAATTTATATATTATCACAAATTTCTTATTTTGATCTTTTCTTATTATTTCAGAACAAGTATACCCATTACAAAACTAAAGCAAAAAGTTCAGAAGAGAGTTAGTAAAGGTAGAATTAAGGTTACGAATTGTTAATGGAAAGAAGAAAGGCTCAATTCATGGTTTGAGAAGTATCTCACATAATATAGTTGGAAATTTGAGTATAGGATACAGTTAGGGATACTCATAATCAAGTGTTGCCATAGATTTTATTCCCATATATACAAGAGTCAATAAAAAATGAATTTTTTAATTATACAAAACAAACTTATGATGCTCAATTACAAGAGCCAAAAAAGAAGAAGGACTTCAATTGTCTCATGCCATTATGGAATATACATATATCTCATTCCATATTTCTTATATAACAATAAATTCTCAAAGTAATACTTTTAGCAGTGGAATTTGTCGTTATTAAAGCACTAATTTCTCTAATTGTACACAAATACTTATTCTCATGATAGAAATCCCCAAATTCATGCCACACAAGTTTACTAAGCTCAGAACATTACAAAAATGATCACAAATTTTGGAGCTTATGGCATATCCTTCAAAATACCACACTTGCACATTTACACATACTAAATGACAACTTTAAAAATTCATATCTTAAGTTAGAAAATTTTGATTTGTACAAATTAGGTCTCTATGGAAAGTTTAGGATATAAAATACATGCTCTAAACATTTTAAGTGAAATTGAATTCATTTGGTCCATGAAATTCAATGGAACAGTACCAGCTATTGAAATGGAATTTATATATCAAACCTAAATTTCAAAAATGCATATCTTAAGTCACACAACTTCAATTTATACAAACTCAGTGGCCATGGAAATCTTATAATGCCAACTATATGCTTGTAAAATTTCATAAGTATCAGAGTCTATTTGGCCCCTTAAAGCCATGAAAAACTAGATCTAAACCAAATGAATAGTGCATAGAATTTTCTGCATTTTTTAGCTAATTTTGAAAATTCATAATAAATTATATAGAGCTCTAAAAATTATGTTCTTTAGATTTATGGAAAGCTCCAAATGAGCTTTAAATTCTTACCAAAATATATCCAAAAATTCGTCCATTTGCTTAATTTTTGGTTTTGAAACAAAATATGGCTCAATATGATGCAATTTTGGGTCCAAATGGTTCAAAATAGACCACTTTAGTTCATGTGACTACTTGGGCATGTCCCAAATGTGAAACATAGCATATATAACTGGTTTATCATGTCCCAAATATCATGAAATTTAATTTCACACTTCCACTTGTTATTACATACATGTAATCCATGGTACACACATGGTCAAAATACATTATATGTTACATTATGTCCCACAAATGATTCCTACATCATTCATTCATACCTTCAAGAGTGTTGGAATGATCAAACATGTAATTATACAAATAAATAATCATATGTATAAGAATAGTAGCTCTCTTTACACTCTTTGGTCATAATTCTTGCTTCCTTGAGAGTCACCTAACCATGGTTAGTGGAAATAGGGAAAAAGTGAGATTCAAAGAATCTCAATATCTAATCCAACATTCAAGCATATATGTATGATTCATTTAAGTGCAAAGAAAGCAAGTATGCATGTTATTTAATCATTTATCACTCAAACTCATTGTTAAAGATCCCATGGCTCTAATAAGAGCAACTCATGCTCTAGGGACTTTTGACCTAGCATCACTCACAATTGAGGCTTTTAGCTTAGTCTCACGCACATTTAGGGATTTTTGGCTTCATCTCACCCATTTCAAAAGACTTTTGGCATCACCTCACCTATTCAAGAATCAATCCAATTTCAAATGCAACCAAATGTCATGCAATTACATATAATCATCACGCTATCAACAATAAAAAAAATTTGCACATAAAATATTCAAGCAATCTAAAGCACTCAAGCAGCCAATATAAATACATAAAAATGAAGGAAAAGCTACCTTGTTACATGATTTCCAACACTTTCCCTTTGACCTCTTCTCTTGATTCCATGGCTCTATGATCATCCTCAAATATGCTCTCACTTGTTTAGCTTAAATACAACAAATAGAGTACAAAACAATTAATGGAACCATACTTATACTCATTCTAGCCTTATGTATGCAAACTATGGTTTTAGACACATATAAGGCCCCTAATGAAGCAACTCCCACAATTGGCTCCAAAATCTCACCTGATATAAACCATATGACCCTAATAGAAGCTATTAAAGCCATCATATGCATAATTCAAGGAGCTTAGCATCAACTTGCTTCTTTAGGCCTAATTAAACCAAAGCATTTCACCTTTGAAAATAAGGTTTTGAAATTCAAACCAATAGTTCCATTAGTATTTATACTTCATATATAGACTATTTATAACTTTGGAATTGGAATGTCCCACATCGGGTAGGAAGACCCTAGGCTAAGGCTTTATAAGACAAAACCTCAGACCTTGATCATTGGCTGAGGCAAGGTGCCTAACTGGGGATAATACCATCGAGGGCTCTGTGGGAAATTAGTATAAGAGCTAGCTTAGCAGTATGTACACCTTGAGGACGAGGTGTTCTTAAAGGGGTGGATTGTAATGTCCCATATCAGATAGGAAGACCCTGGGCTAAGGCCTTATAGGTGGGAGTAATGCTTTCCTTCTTGATAGCACGCTTTTGTGGGATAAAATCTCAAACCAAGATCATCGACTGAGGCAAGGTGTCTAATTGAGGATAATACTATTAAAGGTTCTGTGGGGAATAACTAATTGTAATGTCCCACATCGAGCAAGAAGACCCTGGGCTAAGCCCTTATAATGGGGAGTGGTGCTCTCCTTTTTGACGGTGTGCTTTTGTAAGACAAAAATTTAGACTCAGATAACCAGCTGAGGTAAGGTGCTAATTAGGGACAATACCATCGAGGGCTCTGTGGGGAATTAGTATTAGAGCTAGCCTTACTGCATGTGCACCTTGAGAACGAGGTGCCCCCAAAGACGGTGGATTGTAATGTCCCACATGAGGTAGAAAGACCCAGGGTTAAGGACTTATAAGAGGGAGTAGTACACTCCCTTTTGACGGCACGCTTTTGTGAGATAAAACCTTAGACCTAAATCAGTAGCTAAGGCAAGGTGTCTAACTAGGGACAATATCGTCGAGGGCTTTATGAGGAATTGGTATCAGAGCCAGCCTAACCGCATGTTCACCTTAAGGACGAGGTGACCCTAAAGGGAGGGTAAAGTGTAATATCCCATATCGAGTAGGAAAACCCTAGGCTAAGGCCTTATAAGTGGGAGTGGTGCCCTCCCTCTTGATGGTAGCCTTTTGCAGGATAAAACCTCAAACCTAGATCGCCGGCTGAGGCAAGGTGTCTAATCGGGGACATTGAGGGCTTTGTGGGCTGTTGGTATCAGGCCAGCCTAGCTGCATATGCACCTCGAGGACGATGTGGCCCCAAAAGGGGGTCGATTGTAATATCCCATATCAGGTATAAAGACCTTAAGCTAAGGCCTTATAAGAGGAAGTAGTACTCTCCCTTTTGATGACATGCTTTTATAAGACAAAAACTCAACCCTAGATCGTCGACTAAGGTAAGGTGTCTAATCCAGTATAATATCGTTGAGGGCTCTATGGGGAATTGGTATCAAAGCCAGCCTAGCTGTATGTGCACGTCAAGGATGAGGTGGCCCTAAAGAGGTGTAGATTGTAATGTCCAACATCGGGTAGGAAGACCTTGGGCTAAGGCCGTATAAATGGGAGTGGTGCTCTCCCTTTCGATAGTGCACTTTTGTAGGATAAAACCTTAGACCAAGATCACTGGTTGAGGCAAGGTGTCTAACCGAGGACAATACTATCAAGGGCTCTATGAGGAATTGGTATCAAAGCTAGCCTAGTTGCATGCACACCTCGAGGATGGTGTGGCCTCAAAGGGGGGTGGATTGTAATGTCCCACATCGGGTATGAAGATCCTGGACTAAAGCCTTATCAGAGGGAGTAGTACTCTCCCTTTCAATGGTATGCTTTTATAGGACAAAACCTCATAACTAGATTGTTAGCTGAGGTAAGGTGTCTAACCAAGGATAATACTGTCGATGGCTTTTTGTAGGGAATAACCTTAGACCTAGATTGTTGGTAGAGGCAAGGTGTCTAACCGGGGATAATACCGTCGAGGGCTTTGTGTGGGGAATAACTTGGGACCTAGATCATTAGCTAAGGCAAGGTGTCTAACTGTGGATAATACCGTTGAGGGCTCTATGGGAAATTGGTATCAGAACCGGCCTAGCTGTGTGTGCACCTTGAAAATGAGGTGACCCCAAAGCGGAGTGTATTGTAATATCCCATATCAGGTAGGAAGACCCTGGACTAAGTGATATGAACCAGGTTCATGAAGATGCTATTTCAAAATCTTCAAATGATCCTTTGCATCTTCCAATTGGACCTATTATAAGGGCAAAAGGTAAACAACTTAAAGAAGCATTAAATGGACTTATTCAAGAGATTTAGGCCAAGTAGATTTTTGAATTTGATTCAAGTATTAATCAAAACGTCCTCAACATTGTTTGGGCTAAAGATAGAGCTATTAGAGCTAATTTGGGTTATAATGTTGTAAATTAAAGAGTTTGGACCAAGGGCCATACATAAATTAACTCATTTGGGCCTAAATAATGATATTATGGGCTTAATATGCTGACTTCTAGAAGCTTTATGTAGTTGGATGAAAATTAGAATTAATTAGGTTGATTATCTTTCTTTTTCTATTTTTAAAAAAGATTTGATTTTGTATCCTTAATTTTTAGATCTTTCAGTTAGGATTATGTAGTTTGTTTCCTACTTTTCCTTTAGTAGATAGGTTTGAGCTACACTATAAATACATGTATTTCGCCTTCATTTGAATCAGATGGGAAGTAATAGAATTATTCTAAGTGTTTGTCTAATTGTGAGAATATTATCTTTTCTTTGCTCTTGTGAAACCTTTGTCTTGTCAACCTATCTTTAGGTTGGTGATTCAAGTTCGCAAAAGCCCCTAATTTGTGCTTCGACCCAAGTACGTCATTGTATGGGTTGGTTTATTGTGTCCGTGGTTAGGCGCATTGTCTAAGTAGCAAGTCAACATTCTTATAATGTTGGTTGGCTATTTGCTTCTGTCGGGTCTCGAACCATCATCTATTCATCAACCTACATCATGAAGATTGGGCCACCCCCTTGATTTCACAGCATTTGGTATCAGAGCTTGGTTTACACAGTGGGTTACCCATTATTATCCAATATCTTTGCCTTTTAACCTCTAGAAATTTTTTTAACCATATCTTTTCTTTTCCACCTTTAATACTTAAAAAAAAAACTTCTACCCTGTTTCTAGATTTGATTCTTAGTGTGCAAAATTTGGTTTTTATACTATAAGAGCCATTAATTTTGTAATCTAGAAATTTTTCTTGTCTGAACATTCTATTTCATTTCTTATCTGTTCGACCCCTTTTTGATTGATGTTTTGGATGATTGATAGGTGTTTTTGAAAGTTTAAAATCTCAACTTTCATGTTGTTTTGGAATCATCCCAATTAGACTTTTCTATGTCGAGATATAGTAGGTTTTAGTTGATAATATTTTCTAAATCTCTTAAATCTAACTTGTTTAGTTTGTTTCCTATTTTGTGATTTTGTAAGTTTTGGACTATTTCATTAGATCAAGTCAGAAGAGAAAAGCAAAAAAAAAGTTAAAAAATAAATAAAAGCAAAAAAAAAGGAAAAACAAAAAAAAGCCAAAAAAAAAGAATTGCTGATCAGATATTTTTTTTTTTAGTTTACCTTATTTCCTTTGATATTGTATTGTGCACTTCCTTGTTTTGATTTTCCTTTGTTTCCCTTTTTTTTTCCTTTATTTGAACTTTCTTATTTTGATCTTGCATTTTCCTCATAGTTGAAATTTTCAGAATTACATTCATGGTTATTTGGGATTTTAAACTTGATTTTACATTATTAAGTAGTTAAATCTTCCCTCTTCTCTTTAGAACCCAAGCTTAACTAAACCCTACCCTTAATTGTGTCTTGTGTGTGCCAATCACAACTTTTCAAACCACCCATCTACACATACTTGATTAAACCGAGAATTGGCAATATTAGATCACCTGACGAGATCTTAGGTGACATAAGAGTATAGGATTGATACTAAGAGGTAAAAGGCAAGAGAAGGTAAGATTATTATCCCAAAAAAAAAGCCAAAAAGAAGGAAGAAAGTAAACACGAATGAGAGTGTTATATCTTAATTGAGTGAAACACATAAGGAAGTGTTTGTGAGGTCTTATATACTTTTATTTCTTTTCACTAATATGGTAGATAATCGAGAAAAAGGAGTTGCACATGAAAGTGATAATGATGGTCACAATTCATTTGGAGTAGCGCCTTTGCAAATGAAAGCACTAGTGAGTCATTTTGAAAGGATGCTTGATAAGAAGTTAGAAGGACTCTATGAATTCTTAGATCGAGTAGAGAGTAGAACCTCTAGCTAAAGGACTACTCAAGCCAACCAAAGACAAGCTCATACTGCACGCCTGCAACACTGTGAATATGTGGAAGACATGGAGAGCCATGATGAAGATTATGAAGGAGAGGAGACTCAACCAAGAAGAAGGCCACTCAACATACAAAGAAGACCACCGAGGAGGCCTAGAGATGAAGAAGAAGGCCTTGAAGGAGTCAAAGTCAAAATTCCTTCCTTTCAAGGCAAGAGTGATTCGGAAACATACTTGGAGTGGGAGATGCGTGTAAAGAAAATCTTTTCATGCCATAACTACTCTGAAGGTAAGAAGGTCAAAATTGCTGCTCTTGAGTTTACTGATTATGCTCTTATTTGGTGGGACCAGATGCAAAAGGAGAGGATCAGATATGGAGAACACCCCATCTCAACATAGGAAGAGATGAAGGCTATCATGAGGAGGCGATTCATTCCATCCTATTTTTGAAGGGAACTTCACAATAAGTTTCAACACCTCACTTAAGGATCTAAGAGTATGGATGAGTACTACAAGGAGATGCAAATAGCCATGATTAGAGCTAATGTAGAGAAGGATCTAGAAGCAATAATGGCTCGCTTTTTAGATGGGCTTAACTGTGACATAACTAATATTGTAAAGATGTACCACTATGTGGAGATTCATGACTTAGTCCATCAAGCTGCCAAGATAAAGAGATAACTTAAGAGAAAGAATTTTGTAAAGAAGAACTCTAATTCAAAATTTTTCAACACATGAAAGAAAAACTCAAAGAATGATATTCTCTCTTCTTCAAATTCTAAGGAGAATGAAACTAAGAAAGGAGAAAAGTTAGCCGCCCCATTTAAGAAGGTTCAAAGTGGACCAAGTTCTTCCAGAAATCGAGACATACGATGCTTCAAGTGTTAAAGGAGAGGACATATCTCTAGTGAATGTCCTAACAAGCGAATCATAACTATCAACAACCTTGGTGAGTGGAAAACTGAAGGAGAAACAAATGAAGAAGAAGAAAAAGATCTATTCATAGAGAATGAAGATGGAGAATATGCAGAAGAAGGAGAACTCCTTATGATTAGGAGATCCCTTAGTGCCCAGATGATGGTAGAAGAAAATGAACAAAGAGAGAACTTATTTTATACTTGTTGTTAAATCCAAAGGAAAATATATGGTGTCATCATAGATAGAGGAAGTTGCTGCAATGTGGCAAGCACTAAGCTAGTAGAGAAGTTGAATTTATCTACCTTCAAGCATCAACGGCCATACAAGCTTCAATGGCTTAATGAATGTGGAGAGTTGAGGGTAACAAAACAAGTAAAGGTAATGTTTTCTATTGGTAAATATAAAGATGAAATACTATGTGATGTTGTACCAATGAAAATAGCCATCTTTTATTAGGTAGGCCTTGGCAATATGATAGGCATGTTACACATGATGGTTTTCTAAACCATTACTTTTTTATACTTAGAGGGGAACCTATAACCCTCCTTCCCATGTCACCAAAACAAATATAAGAAGATCAAATCAAAAAGGAAAGGAAAAGAGAAAGTGAGAGTATAAAGGTGTTTAAAAAGGAAGGTATTGAAAATGGGAGAGGAAAAGAGAGTAAGCTAAAAGGAGAGAGAAAAAAGAAAGAAAAAGAAAATGAGAGAGAAGGAGAGAAAAGTTTATTAGTGGCAAAAAAGAGTGAAATCAAACAAGCTTTGTTTTGCCAACAAAACCTTATAGTATTTATCTACAAAAAAGCTATGTTAAACACTAATGAATTAACCTTTACCTTGCCTTGTGTTGTTAAGTCTCTATTGCAGGAATAGTGTTTTTTCCGAGGAAATACTACCCAAATTGCCACTAATTAGAGAGATAGACCATCAAATTGATTTTATACCTAGAGCACCTCTACCAAACCGCCTAGCATACCGTACCAACCCTAAAGAGACTAAGGAGATTCAAAGATAAGTGCAAGAGCTTCTAGAAAAGGTATGTAAGGGAGAGCCTAAGTTCGTGTGCAGTACCGGTGCTGCTTATACTTAAGAAGGATGGCACATGGAGGATGTGTGTTGATTGTAGAGCCATCAATAATATAATGGTGAGATATCATCATCCTATCCCTAGGTTAGATGATATGCTTGATGAATTAAATGGCTCCACTATTTTATTTAAAATTGATTTAAAAAGTGGCTACCATCAGATTAGAATGAAAGAAGAAGATGAATGGAAAACTGCATTTTAAGACCAAACATGGACTTTATAAATGGTTAGTTATGCCTTTTGGTCTCACTAATGCACTTAGCACATTTATGAGGTTAATAAATCATGTCTTGCATGCTTTCATAGGCAAGTTTATGGTAGTTTACTTTGATGATATTCTTGTGTATAGTAGGACTTTGCATGAGCATATAGATCACTTAAGACAAGTCCTAGAAGTTCTAAGAAAAGAGAAATTGTTTGACAATTTAAAGAAGTGTGATTTTTGCACTAATAGAGTTATTTTTCTTGGTTTTGTTGTGAGTGCCGAGGGGATTGAGGTAGATGAAGAAAAGATCAAAGCCATTCGAGATTGGTCGACCCCTACCATGATCGGACATATAAGGAGCTTTCATAGACTTGCAAGCTTTTGTAGAAGGTTTGTGAAGGACTTTAGCACATTAGCAGCTCCATTGAACGAGTTGACAAAGAAAAATGCTCCATTCAAATAGGGAGAAGCTCAAGAGAAAGCCTTCCAAACTCTTAAGGAGAAGCTCACCCAGCACCTTTACTTGCACCTCCAGACTTTGGTAAGATTTTTGAGGTAGAATGTGATGCAAGTGGAATTGGCATAGGAGGTGTACTTATGCAAGAAGGTAAGCCCATTGCATATTTTAGTGAAAAGCTAAGTGGTCCTACTCTTAATTATCTTATATATGATAAGGAGCTATATGCCTTAGTTAGAGTGTTGGAAACTTGGCATCATTATTTGTGGCCTAAGGAATTTGTCATACATTCTGATCATGAGGCTCTCAAATATATTAAGAGCCAAAACAAATTGAATCAAAGACATGCTAAGTGGGTTGAATTCATTGAATCTTTCTTATTTATCATTAAGCATAAGAAAGGTAAGGAGAATATTGCTGCAGATGCACTTTCACGTAGGTATATTCTTCTTTCCATGTTAGACTCTAAAATTCTTAGTTTTGAGTTCATCAAGGAATTATATACTAATGACGTTGACTTTGGTGAAACTTTTAGCCATTGTAATCCTGGACTTGGTTGGGATAAATTTTACTTACATGATGGATTCTTATTTCGTGTTAATAAGCTTTGCATTCCTAATTGTTCTACGCATATGTTATTGGTGAAGGAAGTGCATTCAGGTAGTTTAATGGGATATTTTGGCATTACTAAAACATTTGAAGTCTTAAGTGAACATTTTTATTGGCCTAGGATGTGTAAGGATGTTGAAAAATTTATAGGCAGGTGTATTGTGTGTCATAAAGCTAAATCTAAAATAAATCCCCATGAATTGTATACTCCCCTCCCTATTCCTAGTGCACCTTGGGAAGATATTTCCATGGACTTTATTGTAGGATTACCTAGGTCTAAAAGGGGGAGGGACTCTAATTTTGTTATAGTAGATAGATTTTCTAAAATGGCACACTTCATTACATGTCATAAGGTTGATAATGCTTCTAACATTGCCAATTTGTTCTTTCAAGAAGTTGTACAGCTTCATGGGATGCCAAGAACTATAGTATTGGATCGAGATGCTAAATTCCTAAGCTATTTTTGGAAGACTTTGTGGAGCAAGTTAGGAACTAAATTGCTATTTTATACTACCTGTCACCCATAAACTGATGGGCAAACTGAAGTTATGAATAGGACACTTTCTTCTTTATTACAGATAATTGTTAAGAATAACTTAAAGAATTAGAAGGAGTGTCTACGGCACGTCAAATTTGCTTACAATAGGGCCATTCATTCTACTACTAAATATTCGTCCTTTGAGATTGTATATGGTTTTAATCCTCTTATACCCATTGACTTAACTCCTTTGCCTTTGCAAGAAAGAATCAATATGGATAGGAAGAAGCATGCTGATTTGGTTAGGGAAATCCATGAAAGGGCTAAGCAAAACATTAAGAGGATGACTCAACAATATGTAAATCGTGCTAACAAGGGATGAAACAAGATAGTATTTGAACTAGGGGATTTAGTTTGGTTGCACTTTAGAAAAGAGAGATTTCTTGAAAAAAGAAAGTCCAAGCTTATGCCTCGAGGAGATGGACCTTTTCGAGTATTAAAGAAAATCAATGATAATGCTTATAAGATTGATTTACCAGGTGAGTATGGTGTAAGTGCTACTTTCAATGTTTCTGACCTTTATCCTTGTTTTAGTGCAAATTTTAAAGAGTCGAGGATGACTCCTTTTCAAGAAGGGGAGGATGATATGAACCAGGTTCATGAAGATGATAATTTAAAATCTTCAAATAATCTTTTTCATTTTCTAATTGGACCTATTACAAGGGCGAAAGCTAAACAACTTACAAAAGCATTAAGTGGACTTATTCAAGAGATTTAGACTAAGCATATTTTTGAATCTAATGCAAGTATTAATCAAAATGTCCTCAACATTATTTGGGCTAAAGATGGAGCTATTAGAACTAATTTGGGTTATAATATTGTAAATTAGAGAGTTTGGACCAAGGGCCATAAATGGATTGACTCATTTAGGCCTAAATAATGATATTATGGGCTTAATATGCTGCCTTCTAGAAGCTTTTTGTATTTGGATGAAAATTAGAATTAATTAGGCTAATTATCTTTCCTTTTCTATTTTTAAAAAGATTGATTTTGTATCCCTAATTTTTAGATCTTTCAGTTAGGGTTATATAGTTAGTTTCCTACTTTTCCTCCAATAGATAGGTTTGAGCTACACTATAAATACATGTATTCTGCCTTCATTTGAATCAGATGGGAAGTAATATAATTATTTTGAGTGTTTCTCTAATTGTGAGAATATTATCTTTTCTTTACTCTTGTAAAACCTTTGTCTTATCAACCTATCTTTAGGTTAGTGATTCAAGTTCGCAAAAGCCCCCAATTTGTGCTTTGACCCAAGTGCGTCGTTGTGTGGGTTGGTTTATTGTGTTCATGGTCAAGTGTGTTGTCTAAGTAGCAAGTCAATGTCCTTATAACGTTAGTTAGCTATTTGCTTCTATCGTGTCTTGAACCATCATCTATCCATTAACCTATGTCGTGAAGATTGGGTCATCCCCTTGATTTCACAGCATTAAGGCCTTATAAGTGGGAGTGGTGCTCTCCCTCTCGATGACTCATTTTTGTGGGACAAAACCTCAGACCTAGATCGCCAGTTGAGGTAAGGTGTCTAACCAGGGACAACACTATCAAAGGCTTTATGAAGAATTGGTATTAGAGTCAGCCTAGCTGCATGTGCACCTTGAGGATGAGGTGGCCCCAAAGGGGGTGGATTGTAATATCCCATATCAGGTAGGAAGACCTTAGGCTAAGGCTTTATAAGTGGGAGTGGTGCTTTCCCTCTCGACGGTGCACTTTTGTTAGATAAAATCTTGAACCTAGATCACCAGCTGAGGTAAGGTGTCTTACCTTTTATGGGGAATGGTTATCAAAGTTGGCCTAGTTGTCATATCTTAACCTGATGCTCACTGAAATATGACACCGCAAGTGTACGGGTCGCATCCGTAGTACGTGATGAATCAAGGTTATTCCCTCAGAGAATTAGCACAATTGGCGATTAGGCATTAGAGTTCTCACATTCATTTTAGTTAAACAATCAAATTGCAACTGGCTTTATGAAATTACGTAAAGGCAAGTAATAAACGATGATTATAATTGAAAGTATTCAATTAGAAACACCTTAAGAATTTTAATCCCCTTTATATTAACTGTCGATTATTTCCCTTTTAATTAAACAGCTTAATGTAATTACTAGAGTCAAGGTTGAAGTAGGTGCAATTGTCTTTCGATCCAATTGAGCCCTTATATCCACTCACGCTTGATATCTCAAGGAATGGTTAATAAATGCTTAAGTGCAGACCTTCTTTCGACTACCTAGGGCCCTTGAGGATATCTCTATCTTAGGTGCAAATTAGATTATATCTAATCCTAAGTTGTTTAACCAATGGTCTATAAGTAATTCCCTTCCGTCAAAGGTTAATTACTCAATCCTTAATCAGACTAAAGGAGGCCACCCAATAGAATGAAATATATTTCAGATTAAACACTATAAATTCCAATAACTGCAGAATCAACAAGGGAAAATAATCTCTACAGATTAAAGGTTCATAAAACCCCTAAGGATTACAAAAGTTAGCCGCTCATGGCTTGAAATCCACAGACAAATTCAGCAGACATATTAACTATCATCAACTAAGAGGGGAGATGGAGTAGAAACACCTAATCGGAAGAAAAATCAACAGAATCAACGAATTCCCAATCAAATTGAAGCTTCTCCAACACCCTTGATGCATTTTCTTCTCTCTTAGTCGGCCAGAACTCCCTCTGCAGGCTGAATCAATGAAACCTTAGGCTTTCCTCGACTTTTCTAGCTTGCTAAATTAAACTATGCGTTTCAGGGTCCGATCTTTCTATGGCGAGGAGTGCTTCTCTTTATAGCAAGATCTCATAAGTTCCTAGATTTTCTGCTGTTCTCGCTACTGCTACGCTATGGTGAGTTTCTCCCTGGAATTTGTATGCTTCGCGACTTCGCTGTGGCGAAGTACCTCACTCGCTATAGCAAAAGTGTGTTCTCGCCATAGTAAGTTGAATCCTCGCTATAGTGAGAATGCTTGATCCACTTGTACTTTCTCACTTCTCAGCTTCCTTCTCTTTTCTCAATTCTTTCTTTCTTCTTTTATCTTTCCTGAAATTGAAATCAATCATAGAGTGAGGCTCAAACTGTTAAAGATAATACAATAAAACACTCTCTTTATTTTGTGTGATTGAATTCATTTTTAACTCTATTAATCAAGAAGAAAGCACTTGCCTCCCTAATTTGATCTTAAATATAATCTCGTTTTATACCACAAATTAGGGAGTTATCAAACTCCCCCATACTTAAATCCTTGCTTGTCCTTAAGCAATCCTCAAAAACTATCAAACAGAGATCATTTATTTATTCTTTTTTTTTCATAATCATCACCTGATCAATCAGAAGTCAGCTCTCCCCCACACTTAGATTGAGACTAATGCTAGAAACAGAAGTTCAGCAAAACTTAAATTGAATTTTGAAAACAATGCAATCATAGCTACACCCTGACTAAGTGCGTGTATGCTCCACAGATATATTTTCAAAAAGCACTCAAGCAACCTTCAACATATCCTCATTACATTTTCAAGACCAATCCAGATATTCACTCTAGCTTCAATCCTCAACATTCATTAAAAGAGGTTTCTATTGTTCACCAAAGATCAGTTTTCAACATGATCACTTAGCTTCTTTTTTTTTTTTGAATGGCTTTTGCCCAGTCCCTTTTTTTTTTGAATGATTTCTCCTCAGTTCTCTTAATCCTTTTGACGCGAATGACGACATTGGTTATGAAGCCACCTAGTTACTCAGATTAGGGAAGTCTCAGAGTGCTCACTAGCATACTCTTAGTTTCTATCACCGTTTGATGCGAATGACGACATTGGTCATGAAGCCATCTGGTTACTAAGTGATTTTAACCATTGGAGTAGGTTTTTTTTTTCTGTGGTGTACTCATGATCCCTCTCAAATGACAATCAGATATCCACTAGAAGCAAGTAACTTGGAAGGATCTAAAAAAATAATTAAGAATTAGTTTAGGAGAAAACTTGAATACTTCACTTAATCATATTGTGGAAGAGTGGTCCTAATGTGGGTGCATACTACGACTACATTATCTATTTTGTTCATTTCAAGCTTGCTTCACCCCCATATTCATTGATCAGTATTCCTCTAAGGCAGTGAGGCTAATTCTGGTTAAAATTGGAGATGTTATGATGGATTATTTATGAGTGCTAGCTTATTTGCTTTATTAACTGAATTTGGGTGTTTGTGTCTATTTAGCCTATGTGTACATTTCCCCCACACTTAAAACTAACATTGTCCGCAATGTGCAAAACAGAAGAGCAAAAGTAAGACAAGAAAAGTAAAGTGTGGTGCATGAAAAGGATAGAGACAGGACTCCCCTGATAAGAAAAGAAAATATTTGAGAGGACGATAGGGATGTGCTCACACTACTCCAGCAATTGACAACCCAACAATAGACAAAATAGATACAGGAACAAGTAAGTTGTGATAAGAGATAACAGAGCAGCCAGCACCAGTGACACAAGCAAAAAGATATACAGTCATCCATATACAGTAATCCCAAAAAGCAAAATAAAATAGTACAAGAAATAGCAGTCAAGGGATAGAAGGATCCTGTGAATCCGAAGGACCAGGCTGGTCACCCGGTGGAGGGTTCTAGGGAAAAACGATCACTGATGGTGTAGGACCCGCTGGAGGTGAAGGGGCAGGGGCAGGCATCAAGTAATCCATAAGCATTTGAAGCTGGTCCTTCATGGATAGGACATGGCCTTCCAATCGGTCAATGGACTCTCGTACCCAACCCTCAAACTCAGCTGAATGCGGCGGGTCCTACTGCATCGGCTCAGGTGTGCTCATGCACTGTGGAGGAGGCGGTGAAGAAGCTGCAGGAGGTGCCTAGGCAGATGCCCGTTGTCTACGAGGATGGCCTGGCTCATCCTTCATGTTATCAAACTTAAAAGGCCCTTTAGGCTTGAACTGTGCATCATTTTTGGAGACTCGGCTTCCCCCTATGGTGACTAGCTCAGTAAGCATGTGGGGGTAGGCCAGGCTCGCTCTATCAGACCGCGCTACTTGTTTAAAGTTCAGGTACATTAAGCGAGGGATATTCACCTGTTGCCTGGTCAAGAAGCACCAAGTCAGTGTCGCTCGCTCTTGGATCATGTCTGAACCATGGGAGCTCATCAGAATGTTGCTGGTGATGAATTGTAACCAATAGCGGGCCGGTTTGTTTAACTGATTTACCGGGTACACTTTGTTTACCAACCGAGCTCGCCCTTCCAGTGCAATAGTAGTTTCCACCTCCTCCCATGGAACAGATTCAGGATTCTCCAAAAAGTGTTGGAATGTGCATTCCTCGACGTCTGGTAGCTCATAGAAGTCTTGAAAGACTTTCTCGTTGATACGCACCCAAGCAGCCCGGCAATAATATTCATCCTCGCCCTCTTCAGTATCCTCAAAGTTGGCATACAGCTCTTGGATCATCAGTGGGATCCGATGCATCGGTTTTTTAGTGAAGCCTTGCAAACCATGCCACTAGAAATCTGGATAGGTGAGATCTAGGCTATGAGGCTCATAAAATTGATCTTCAACCACGCCTCGGTCAGCGAAGAGACGCTCAAAATGGAATTCTGCCCGAGCTGAAGCGAACCTATCTTTATCATAAGCCTGCTTCTTCTGCTTAGATGAAGATGCACAAGCAGTCTTGGCTTGCTTCTTGGGAGCCATCACTGTAAAAAGCAATAAGGAATTGAAAGTAAATCAGTGCAAGTAGTACAAGTAATTAGCAGGAGGATCAGAGGAAGTGGGGTGTCACATGCATAGCTAAAATTAGAAAGCATGAAATAAATGGCATATGCTGTGACTGTAAAAAGGACAAGAGCCTTTAGAAGCCTATAGGGGATCAGGGGACAAACGAAGAAGGGAGCAATCGAAGTAGGGAATGCTTGGGTAAGGGAGAAAATTTTCTGGAAAAACTCTCGAACTCGTTGTAGCGAGTTGATGCTCGCTATAGCGAGCACGAACAGATATGAGAAAAACGCGATTATGTGCAGAATAATGCCAAATTAAATGAAGTCACCTGCACAAAAATGTACAACCAGCCCAGCATAAGCATTCAAAATGAAAAATTAACCCTAAACTACACAATTTCATACGAAACGACTTTCAGCTCTAAGGTTTGCGAAAAAGCCTAGATTCACCATGATTCATGAGATAAAATTAAAACTCAACTTACCTGATGCAAGGCAAATGGAATGCGAGGGAAATGGGAGCGTTGATTGTGAGAGATTTGGTTGAAGGATGAGATCTCAGGGAAGAGGGTTCAGACACGCTATAGCGAGAATGAGCGTGGGTTTAGCTAAGCGACGAAATGAACTATTTGGACTCAGGTAATAGCGACCTCGCTATTGCCTAGCAATAGCGAGTAACTCTCTGGAAAAAGTATGAGCAGGGCTGCAGTCTTCGTAACAACGAAAGGAACCCTTCGCTATGGCGAGAAGACTTGTAAAAATTAAGATGCTCAAGAGTATCGCTATAGCGGGGCTGTAGCGAGGATCTCTCTGGTTTTTGTATGAGGTTCAGAGTATGCTGCAGTCGCTATAGCGAGTGGAATAATTTGCAATAGCGAAAAGACTTAAATATTTTTTTTATTTGAACATGTCACTCGCTATAGCGTGGCTACAGCGACATACTCTTTGGACCTTGTACCACATTGGCTGCAGGGATCTTGCCATGGCGAGAGGGTTGGCTCGCTATAGCAAAGACACTTGGTATTGTTCATGGGGCTCGCCACAGCCTGGCTATGCCGAGGGACTCTCTGGTTACTATACCTGATGCAAAATATGCAGCTTCGCTATAGCGAGGTGGTCCTCTCGCTATAGCGATTTTTTTTTTTGACTAATGAAAATGCAAATAAGCATTCTATAGCCCTATATGACTTACCTCTCATTCAACTCATTTTACTCAAATCATTGCCAACATGGTTGATCAACATGACTAGAGTAAAGAAGTATAATGCAAATTAAAGTTAGATACTCCCTGAAAATCATGTCAGACGATGGTCTTGTCTACCAAACATCTTGTTCCCAGCATCCAGCACTCCAGTACCAACATCCAACCTATAAAACACACAAAGAACACCAAAAATCAAAACAAAAAGGAAAGGACGATAAATTAAAATGAAAGCACAAGAAGAAAAACTTGGGTTGCCTCCCAAGGAGCGCTTGGTTTATAGTCCTCAGCCGGACTTTGTCTCCAATCAAGGAGGTTGAGCCAAGGTATGGACTGTAGTTTGTCGGTCTATGTCACCACCTAGATAATGTTTAAGCCGTTGACCATTCACTTTAAATTGATCTCCTGATTTCTCATCCTGAACTTCAATGGCTCCATAAGATGTGACAGCAATTACCTTGAATGGTCCAGACCATCTCGATCGCAACTTACCTGGAAACAACTTTAAACGAGAATTATAAAGTAACACAAGGTCTCTAGGTGTAAATGTTCTTGGTAAAATGCGTTTATCATGAACCCTTTTAGTTCTTTCTTTGTAAATTCTAGAATTTTCAAAGGCTTGTAATCTAAACTCATCCAACTCATTAAGTTGCATTAGTCTTTTCTCACTCACTTTAGCCATATCATAATTTAGTTTCTTAATAGCCCAAAAGGCTTTATGCTCTAGCTCAATGGGCAGATGACAAGCTTTGCCAAAAATCAATTGATATGGAGACATACCTATTAGAGATTTAAAAGCCGTCCTGTATGCCCATAAAGCGTTATCGAGCTTATCTGCCCAATCTTTTCTAGTGGGGTTTACAGTCTTTTTCAAAATCCTTTTTATTTCTCTATTGGATACTTCACACAAGCCGTTAGTTTGAGGGTGATAAGCTAATGCCATTCTATGGGTGACTCCATATTTTTCAAGCAGACCCCTAAACAACCTATTGTTAAAATGAGTCTCCCCATCACTAATGATAGCCCTAGGTGTGCCAAATCGAGTAAAAATATTCTTTTTAACAAATCACACCATCGTATTGGCATCATTAGATTGGCAAGCTACAGCCTCAATCCACTTACTCACATACTCAACAGCAACTAAAATGTATTGATGAGTTCTAGATGAAACAAATGGTCCCATGAAATCAATACCCCACACATCAAATAATTCTACCTCAAAAATACCTGATTGGGGCATTTTATGCCTCTTTGAGATGTTACCTGTTCGCTGACATGCGTCACAATGGCTAACAAATAAATAAGCATCTTTAAACAATGAGGGCCAATAAAATCCAAATTGTAACACTTTGTAAGCAGTACGTTGGCCGTTAAAATGACCACCATAAGGAGCAGAATGACAGGCATGAAGAATGTCATTTTATTCAGTCTGAGGCATACATTTTCACAAAATCTGGTCAGCACATTTCCTATATAAAAATGGTTCATCCCACACAAACCATTTCACATCATGCAAAAACTTTTTCCTTTGATAAAAGTTTAATTCATCGAGCACAATGCCACTGACCAGGTAGTTGGCATAATCAGCATACCAAGGCACAGATATACAATTCACAGCAAATATAAATTCGTCAGGAAAGGTCTCATTAATCAGGAGATTATCAGCACAATCAGAGTTATTCATAAGCCTAGATAAATGATCAGCTACTTGATTTTCAGTTCCTTTCCTATCAGCAATTTGCACATCAAATTCTTGCAATAATAAAACCTATCTAAATCGCCGATAGAACCCAGCATGCCCCAAGAAACTTCTTAGAGCTTTCACATTAGTAGGCGTTGGTAGTTGCTCAATTACTGAAACTTTGGCTCGATCTACTTCCAACCCTCTTTTAGACACTTTATGCCCCAGTACTATTCCTTCACAAACCATATAATGGCACTTTTCCCAATTTAAGATTAAATTAGTGTCTTCACACCTTTGTAAGACTCGTGTCAAATTGGCCAGACATTCTTCAAAAGTGATGCCAAAAACTGAGAAATTGTCCATGAAGACTTCCATGATATGCTCAATCATGTTAGAAAAAATCGACATCATGCATCTTTGAAATGTGGCAGGAGTGTTACATAGTCCAAAAGGCATGCGTCTAAATGCGAAAGTCCCGTATGGACATGTGAAAGTGGTCTTTTCTTGATCCTCTGGGGCAATAGCAATCTGATTGTATCCAGAATAGCCATCCAAGAAACAAAAGGATTCCTTGCCTGCTAATTGATCTAACATCTGATCGATGAATGGAAGCGGGAAATGATCCTTTCTTGTAGCCGTGTTCAACTTCCTGTAGTCCATACAAACTCTCCAGCCTATGACTGTTCTTGTGGCAATCATTTCATTCTTCTCATTATGCACCACTGTCATACCTCCTTTCTTAGGGACACACTGCACCGGACTCACCCAGTCACTATCTGAGATAGGGTAGATAATTCCAGCATCTAGCCACTTAATGATCTCTTTCTTGACCACTTATTTCATTATCGGATTCAATCTTTTTTGGTTTTCCACTGATTTCTTGTGATCGTCTTCTAAAAGAATTTTGTGCATACAGATGGCTGGACTGATCCCCTTTATATCTGCTATAGTCCAACCAATAGCTCTTTTGTGCTTCTTTAACACTCTTAACAGCTGCTTCTCTTGGGAAGATGTTAATGTTGATGAGACTATGACTGGCAAAGTTTCCCCTTCCCCCAAATAGGCATATTTTAGATGCGGAGGAAGAGGTTTCAGTTCCAATAATGGAGGCTGCTCAATGGAAGGTGGTAGAGCATGAGTATTTCGTGAGGTCAGCTCCAGTGATTCAAACTGCCCATTCTGCTTAGCTATAGGCCTAAATGCATTAAGCTTGTGTTCAACTTCTACTCTCTTCACTTCCTCTAAATTTAACTTACCAACAAGTACCGCTTCAAGAGGATCGGTGAAAGCATAAGAGTCTAATTCTTCTTGAATCATCTCTTCAACAATAGATACTCGTGAGCATTCCTCGACACTACCCAGATGCTTCATGGCTTTCTCCACACTGAAAGTGACTTGCTCGTCTCCCAATCGCATTATTATTTCCCTTTTTCCACATCAACAAGTGCTCTGCCAGTAGCTAGAAATGGCCTCCCCACTATCAGTGGGATGTCTCTATCCTCTTCAATATCAAGCACAATAAAATCAGCGAGATAGATGAACTGCCCAACTTTTACTAACACGTCTTCAATGATTCCATGTGGATAAGAGAGACTTCTATCTGCTAGCTGCAAAGTGACCGTCGTGGGGTTGGCCTCTCCCATCTGTAGCTTTCGAAAAACTGATAAGGGCATAAGGTTTACAACAGATCCTAAATCACAGAGTGCTCGACCTTCAAACTTATTCCCAATCATGCAAGGGATTGAAAAGGAACCGGGGTCTTTGCACTTGGTTGGTAAGTTGGATTTCAGGATATTTGTAGTCTCCTTTGTTAAAGCCACTGTTGCAAACTCAGTAAACCGCTTCTTCTTGCTAAGCATGTCCTTAAGGAACTTAGCATATTTAGGCATTTGCTCCAGGGCTTCGGAGAAAGGGATATTGATGTGAAGTTGCTTAAACATGCTCAAGAACTTCTTATACTGATCATCAAGGACTTTCTTCTGCAATCTCTATGGGAATGGAGGCAGTGGCACCACTTTAGGATGTACAACTGTCTTTTCTTCAGATTTTTTCACTTTAGACTCTCCTTCCTTGTCCTTTTCTTTGTTACTAAAATTGGCAGCCTGTTTCTCTTTCTTCTGTTGAAGTCCTTCACTTTCTGTCTGAATAGTTCTTGATACACTCTTAGAATTCATCTTAGTTGGGTCCTCCACTTGAACTTGTATTTTAGGGAGTTCTTTACCACCTCTCAAAGTGATAGCTTTGCATTCTTCCTTACCCTCTCTTCTTGGGTTGGGAATTGTATCACTTGGCAAACCTCTTTGGTGCAGTGCATTTATAGCAAATGCTAATTGCCCCATCTGTACCTCTATGTTCTTAAGGGAAGAATCCACTCTTGTATTTATACCAGCTTGATCTTCATTATTCTTGATCTGAGTGGTCATGAACTTAGCCAGTACATCTTCTAGATTCGTCTTGGGCTCTTGAACAGGTACATTCTGCCTTGTTACTTGAGAGAACCCAGGAGGTTGATTTGGCCTAACTCCAGAAGATGATGGTTGATTAAGGGATGGACCATTCTTCCAAGAGAAATTTGGATGGTTTCGCCATGCAGGATTATAAGTGTTCGAGTATGGATTCTGATTCTTTGGAAAGTTCCCCACATAGTTAACTAATTCTGTTAATGCAAAGGGGCACTGTTCTGTTGAGTGTAGATCTCCATAATTCTCACAAGCAGTTGGAGTCACTTGGGTAGAACATACATTCAATTGCTGGTTTCGTTGCACCTGAGATTCCAACATATCAAACCTCTTATTCAAAGCAGAGAGAATAGTTACTAGTGGTACGGAAGAGTCTTCTTGAGTGCTAGCAACATTATCAGTAATCCTTCTATCACCTCCTCTTTGCACATAGCTCTCAGATAGTGTGTCCAAAACTAGAATAACATCATCTACCGGCATGTCATCCCAATACCCAGTTAAGATAGCATCCAGCATAGTGTCAGTTTGTGGAGTCAGGCGTGTGCAGAAATTTTGAACAATGGCACAGTTATCCATTCCATGACTCGGACATTGGCGGAGTAAATATTTGTATCTCTGCCATGCAGTGTACAAATGCTCATCTGAAGCTTGCTTAAAATTGATGAGCTCACGACGGGCATCTGCTATTCTATTATTTGGAATGAAGCGAGCTCTGAACCTTGCCTCTAGCTTGTCCTAAGTGTCTATTGAACCCTCTAGTAAATTTAACAACCATTCCTTAGCCTTTCCTTGTAGAGAGAGTGGGAATAGTCGAAGTCTTAATACATCCCTTGGCACCCCATTCTGTTTGAATGAATCACATACTCCCAAAAATGACAGAATGTGGCGGTTGGGATCTTCGTCAGACCTCTCACCAGTGAATTGTCCATTGAGCTGCAACATGGAGATCATCACAGGTTTTAGCTCAAAATTAGCAGCTTGAAAATCCGGGACTACAATGCTCGGTTGAGTGGTTCTCATGGTTCTTCCCACAAAATCTTTGATAGTACGATTCTGATTATCTTCGTTTGCCATATCTGTGGTAGGAACGATTATCTCACTTTCTACTTGGATTAGTGTAGACCCTTCAGCCAAGATATTCGTTAAACTCCTTGTCTTTCTAAGTGTTCTGTTAGATCTGGCTTTAGGTGGCATAAACTATGTACCTGGGAAAACAAAAGAGTGCAGATCAAGAGTCTTACTAAGCTAAAAGAATTAAGGGGGAATTACTAAGAAGGTAATAACTGAATAGCTAACAACTAAAAGTGTAAATAACCAAGAAAAAGTAAATAAAAGAAAATAAATGTTTAAGCTAAAACTACTCAAAGTTCTCTAATTCTCTTCACCAATTGCCTTAATTCCCCGGCAACGGCGCCAAAAACTTGATGCTCACTGAAATATGACACCGCAAGTGTACGGGTCGCAACCGTAGTACGTGATGAATCAAGGTTGTTCCCTCAGAGAATTAGCACAATTGGCGATTAGGCATTAGAGTTCTCACATTCATTTTAGTAAAACAATCAAATTGCAAATGGATTTATGAAATTACGTAAAGGCAAGTAATAAACGATGATTATAATTGAAAGTATTCAATTAGAAACACCTTAGGAATTTTAATCCCCTTTATATCAACTGTCGATTATTTCCCTTTTAATTAAACAGCTTAATGTAATTACTAGAGTTAAGGTTGAAGTAGGTGCAATTGTCTTTCGATCCAATTGAGCCCTTATATCCACTCACGCTTGATATCTCAAGGAATGGTTAATAAATGCTTAAGTGCAGACCTTCTTTCGACTACCTAGGGCCCTTGAGGATATCTCTATCTCAGGTGCAAATTAGATTATATCTAATCCTAAGTTGTTTAACCAATGGTCTATAAGCAATTCCCTTCCGTCAAAGGTTAATTACTCAATCCTTAATCAGACTAAAGGAGGCCACCCAATAGAATGAAATATATTTCAGATTAAACACTATAAATTCCAATAACTGCAGAATCAACAAGGGAAAATAATCTCTACAGATTAAAGGTTCATAAAACCCCTAAGGATTACAAAAGTTAGCCGCTCATGGCTTGAAATCTACAGACAAATTCAGCAGACATATTAACTATCATCAACTAAGAGGGGAGATGGAGTAGAAACACCTAATCGGAAGGAAAATCAATAGAATCAACAAATTCCCAATCAAATTGAAGCTTCTCCAACACCCTTGATGCATTTTCTTCTCTCTTAGTCGGCTAGAACTCCCTCTGCATGCTGAATCAATGAAACCCTAGGCTTTCCTCGACTTTTCTAGCTTGCTAAATTAAACTATGCGTTTCAGGGTCCGATCTCTCTATGGCGAGGAGTGCTTCTCGCTATAGCAAGATCTCATAAGTTCCCAGATTTTTTGTTGTTCTCGCTACTGCTACGCTATGGCGAGTTTCTCCCTAGAATTTGTATGCTTCGCGACTTCGCTGTGGCGAAGTACCTCACTCGCTATAGCGAAAGTGTGTTCTCGCCATAGCGAGTTGAATCCTCGCTGTAGCGAGAATGCTTGATCCACTTGTACTTTCTCACTTCTCAACTTCCTTCTCTTTTCTCAATTCTTTCTTTCTTCTTTTATCTTTCCTGAAATTGAAATCAATCATAGAGTGAGGCTCAAACTGCTAAAGATAATACAATAAAACACTCTCTTTATTTTGTGTGATTGAATTCATTTTTAACTCTATTAATCAAGAAAAAAGCACTTGCTTCCCTAATTTGATCTTAAATATAATCTCATTTTATACCACAAATTAGGGAGTTATCATAACCCCAAGAAACTCATATCATAGTATTCAAGCAATAAATACCCATACTTGTACACAAAACATAGCATATAGACCGAAATCACATAAACAAACCCACATAGTTCAATCCCACTTTGGTTTAATCATTTTTATCCATATAATATCCATACAACATTCATTCAAAGCAATAATATCATTCCATAAGCTCTTGAGGTTCATTTTGCACTACTTGAACTTTTCACACAATTTGCTTGCACATACAACACATAACAATGGGAAGCACACTACAAAGAACCTTTAGCTCAACACTAAATCACTTCCAAAGCCCATGAATTGATCCTCAACTCCTCTTGGACCATAAAATATTAAAATATATCATATTCATAGCCATTTAGGTCAAGAAACTCGGGTTTGAAGGTTTGGAACACATCAGAATTTTTTGCCATGGGTTCCAAGTTTTAGTTTTCTGTCATCAACTTTGAAAATTCATAAATAATTATAGAAAAATTGAAACCCAACAAACCATAATTTTATGAAAATCCCTAAATGTTAACTTCATGTTAAAAATAGTTCCAGGCCATGAAAATAGCATTTAAACTATGATTGACAATAGGAAAGCAATATAGGTTTGGCTGTCCTACAGTTTTGAGATACTTTATTGATATGAATTTTAAAAATTCATAACTAATTCCAAAAAAATTCAATTTAGTCAAACATACCAATTTGGAAAGCTACAAATGTCTACTCTAAGGGAAAAATAATGCCAAACCAAGAAAATAACATTAAGCTAACAGAATTTGATGGAACAATAATTGACCTTGGCTGGCACTACTGATACTAATATAAAATTTCAAAAAATCATTTCTCTCTCTACAAACCTCTAAATGAGGTGCTTCTAGTTGCTGCAGGTCATTGTGAATGTCTAGCTTTTTCATGTAAAATTTCAAAACTATTGGACCTCATTTGGCCATTGTATGACATGAAAAAAAAATTTGACTAAATGAACAATAACTCATACCAATATGAAAAATTTGCTGAATTTTGAAAAATCATAATAAATTTTATAGACCTCCAAATAATGCGATTCTTTGACCAGAAAAAAGCTTTATAAGTGCAAAATCTCAGCCTCAAAATCATTCATTTGGTTAGATTGGGGTTCAACTCACAAATTGGTTCATTTTTTATCTTAAAATGGTTCAATTAAGTGCCAAATGGTCTTCCTCTTGAACCAAGACCACTTAGGCACGTCCAAAAGCACCATAACACCCTAAATATGCATGCTAACTTATTTAAAAAGCCATAGAGCTCAGATTCACTTCCTAGCTGCAACTCATACCTAAGGTTCCATACTCTTTCTTAGGCATATAACAACCACTTTTACACAAATGTGTTCAAAGGACTCTTCTAAGATTACATTCATCATACATATCCATTTTTACACTTGTCTAGCCATAAGATTCATATGAATAGGTTCATCTTGCCATATACACATCCATACTCATACATAAAGGCTACTTGTAATATCCGGTTCTCTAAAAACACAAGAAAATGCGAGAAACGTAACGTACGATTTCTTTGTAAACAAACAAAATTCACCGAATACAAAAGCAAGGCCACTGAAATGACTTAGTTAAGGTCTCAAAAAATTTGGGAAGCATTCTAGACTCATAAAAATGAGAATCTCAAGCTCAGACGGAAAGAAAAATAGAGCTAGAATAAAAAAATGAATTTGAACAAAAGGTTGACGAAACATAGGAGCATTTTTATCATTTTGAGCAAATTTTGGAATTCTCATAGGAGGGCTTTTTAAATGAAATTTTTGAGTTCTTCGAGGTTCTCAGAGGTCTTGAAAACTATGGGAAGCCCCGGAACAGTTAAAACCCCTATGGTGGATATTTTCTAATATTAGTTGACCCGAACTTTGATTAATTAGTTCAAGAAGGTTTTAGCTCCGATTTGAGTGATTCCAAAGGCATTTCATTAAATTAAGAACCTAAATTTCATAATGGAAAAGATAGTTTTGAAAAAGGAGCTAAAACAAATTAGAAACAAAAATGATAAGAACGAAGAGCAAAATTGAAATTTTTGAAAAACCTTCCTTGAACCTCCTTTTATATATATATATGAGGCACCCTACCTCCTCACTTCATTTAGCTACACTTGTTTCTACCTTAAACCAAAGATAAATCCTAAGGATGAGGTGCACAAGAGGAGGCAAGAAGAAGGGGAAAAGCACAGCACTTTCCTTCACCAAACTTCTTCTCCTCCTTCTCCTCTTTCTTTCCATGGTTTTATTGAGGTTTTTAATGCTGTTTTGAGGTCGGACCAAGAGGAGAAAATTTGTGTATAAAGAGAAAAGGGCAAGGAAAGTGAGAAATAAGTAAGAAAAGCCATTAAAATAAGGTAAAATCTTCATCCTATGGTAGCTATTCCTCCCTCTTCTCCCTATTTCACCCTATATATGTAGCTACGAGAGGGCTTGAATTTTTGGTAGAACCAAGGGTAAATTCTATAAATTTAAGGGAAAAAAGGATATGCAAGAAAATCCAAGTAAAAGCCATTGATTTTTAAGATAGCAAACCTAGGGTTTCATGAGCTCTCTTAAAAATCTAATTTGATGTAATTGTTCCTAGGCCTAAATGAGTGTTTAAATGAGCTCCCAAGATCTCTAGAAATCTCCCCATATACATCTTCCATGTAGAAAATAAAGCAAACTTCCATGGAGTTTAAATGGTGCATAGTCTCGGCCAAAGGGGGTTGGGACACCTAGAGAGAGTTTAAAATTTTTCCAAACTCATTTTTGAGTCATATATGATGAGTGAAAATGAGGAGAAGTCTTAGGAAAAATTTAGAAGGCCTAGAGAATAAATTGGTGTCTTTTGTTCCATAATATGACTTTAAGAAGCAACATGTAGTTAGGCTTTTTATTCTAATTGTGTGATGACCCCAAGAGGCTTAAAAGGAGTCAAGAATCATGTATGAAAAGAAAGAATGGAACCTAGACTTTATTTGATAGGTGTTGCTTCATTAGGTGCATTCTTGGAACCATAAAATGGTTAATAGACCAAGTTAGTATTTAAGGAAGATGTTTGGCCTTAGAATTAATTCCATGAACCTAATTGGCTTCCATAAATTGTGTTTAGGTCAAGAAAAACTAACCCCACACCTTTATGTGTGTGAGGCCGAGGAGCGGAGCATTGTTTCAAAGAGAAAAGTGTGTGGTTGCATCCAAGGTAGCTCACTCTTTCTTTCATACATGAATGTATGCTTGGCTTGCCTTTGAACGTGTGTATGTGTGTTTTAAGCTATGAAAAGTATTCTAGCATGAGCTCTTATTTCATGGTACCATGATGATGCATTATGTTTTCAAATGATGTTTGTTATGTTTACTTTGGTTTGCTTATGTGTGTAGAAGCCAAGAACCCTTAGCCATGGTGAGGATGAGCCAAGAACCCTTAAAGTTGGTTGAGACAAAGTAAAGAGTCTTCCACAAGTGAGGTTGACTCCCAAGAGTAAGGTTGAGTCAAAAATCTCTTAAACAAATAGGTGAGACAAGTCCAAAATCCACAAGTGAATAGGTGAGGCTAATCCACTTAGCAAGCCTATGGATGCCTTGTAGGACTTACTCACATGCCAAGATTGTTTCTTGAATGTTCATATTATTTAATATGCTCATGCATGCATTTGTAAGACATGGTTTGCATATTTTATGTATGGTTGATAAGTGCTAACTTTTATATATTTTTACCCACATTTATTATTGTTTTTAATGATTAATTTGAGCTTAAATGGATTTATTATACAATATTTGAATTTTTGGTCAATTTTGAATTAATTAGGAGAATTTTTGGGTTTAAATTGATAATATTTTATTCTCCATATTTCTTTGATGGGTTGAATATTTCCAATCTTTAAAATATTTATTAAATTTGTGTAGATTTTTAGAGATAAATTAGGAATCAATGGTGTAAGACAATTTTGGGCAAATGAATTGAAGATTTAAAGTGAATCAAGGGTCAAGATTGGAGCAAAATTCTTTTATTTTTATTAATTACTTGGTGATGTCATTTTTGTAAATAGGATATTAGGTTTTCATTTTGTTTTTTTGTGGAAGAATCAATGGGAAGTCTTGATTTTTTTTCTTTTTTGGACTTCAGAAGGGAGGCATGCCTGGAGAGAATGGATTGCAGCTTCATTCATTCATTTTTCGGACTTCATACGAAGAGACGGAGAGGACGCCTGGAGAGAGGAATTTTACTGCTTCTTCACTTTTTCTTTGGCCTTTGAACTTCATAGCAAAAGATGCCTGGAGACCATGAATCATCATTTACACTCCTCTCTCTAACACCTGCGAGCCCTTTTCCTTTTTCTGATTCACTTATTTTCTCACCAACACGTCGCCATCCTATTATATTACCACCTGGAGGGAGAAATGCACTTAGAGGGAGAGGATGCCAAACCGCCATCATTCATCCAACAAGTGCTATTCTCCTTGATCATCTCTTCATGGCAGAGAACTTGAAGGAGTTTAGAGGCACAAAATCCATGGAAGCTTAAAGAAGGGTGGCACCAAGGTGGAGCATCGAGGAGGAAGGCTTGAGCTCTTGATTTACATGGATTGAAGACCATTGGGGAGTTCTTTTCTTTCTACTTTTTCCTCTTTCAATTTCAAGAACTTAGGGATTTTCTAGTTTTAGGAATTTCTATGTAGATTTAATGTTGAAACCTAGTTTTAGGTTGAACAATGATTTTATCTTAGATTATAATTGGAATTGGTGTTATTTGAGATTGGAATTATGTTTTGTAGTTGCTGGAATTTTGGTTTTCTAGACCTGATGATGTTGATTGGATTGATGTTTGAGTTCTCTTGCATTAATTTGATTAATATTATGATTTTAATTGCATATCTTAGTCTCTTGCACTACTTGATTGTTGAATTGGGTAGTATAATTACTTAATTATTTAATTAGGTAATTAAAATCAAATTTTCAGAATTAATTTAATCCAATTATTGAAGGATTTGATGAGTTTAATTAGCTTAATTACTTGCAAATTACTTGAATTAGCTAAGGGTTTCTTAGTTAAGTCAATTGATGTGCATTTAAGCCTAGGGTTTCCTATCCATGGATTAAGTTAATTAAATTCATTGGTCTATTGTCTAATGACTTCTCTTGGTCTCAATTAATTTTTGGTGAGTGATGAGAGCCGAAATCCCCTTGCAAAGCTTTTGTTGCCTCCTGTTTGTTCTTTGCATTTTCACAATCACTTTAATTTCAATTTAGAGCAGTCTAGTTTAATTACTTATTTAGTTTCTTTTCTCTTTTAGTTGAAATTTAATTTCTTAATTAAACCCCCTCGATTGCATGAATTTAGTTTAATTAATTTTGCATTTAGTGTAGAGATAGTTTTCTAGAATTTGCATAATATTTTAAGCATCAAATAATCACCTAAAATCAATTTAAACTAACCCCTAAATTGCTCCTTGGGAAGAATGACCTAAGGTTGACCTATATTATATTAAATCAATCTTAGTTTAATTGAGTGCTTAAGCGACTAAAGCATCATCAATGGTTAAAATAGGAGATGAGCTATTGAGATTCTTTGAATCTTATTCTCTCATCTCCAATGTTCTAACATGTTAGGTGGACTAAGAGAATAAGGAAATGGGAGCCAACCACTTGAAAGATGAGAGTATGACATCAAAGTGCATGGATTTTGTTTCTTTAAGACCATATGAATGGAAAATGTTGTAATCTATTGTTGTATATGTCCCATGATGTTAGAAATATGTGTAGTTATGCTAATGTATCATGTACAAATGAGATTTAAGGTTATATGTATGGAAATATGCATTTTGGACATGTAGTGGCAAGACTAGTATTATGGAAATGTGTGTATGGCATGGGGTGAGAGAGTGAGTTTGTAAATTCTGGGTTTGCACACCTTTGAGACAAGTTTAAAATGTTATTTTGATGCAATTCCACATGCTCAAGTGGCCATACAAGCTTAAGAAGCAAATTTGAACACTTTGATGCTTGTAAAGACCATGAAAATGACTAAACTGGAACCCTATAGCACAAATTGACCAAATAGATGAATCTTCCCATAAAATTTTGTAGACATGTAGGGCTTATTGAGAGCTTTTTGAGAAGCTAAAGTGCTAAAAGATTGTAGCTTTACATAATTAATTATGAATTTTCAAAGTTGAAAATTTTTTTGGTTTTGGTTCAGTGTAAAGTTCATATGGTCAGTTTTGTGTTCTGTGTCATCCAATGGTCAAACGGTGTCCAATGCTTGTAAAATTTTATAGGAATAAACTAGAGGTTATAACTTTTCTGTGGCCACCAAGATCATTTGAAGGTCTGAGCAGAGAATTATAAATTTTTGAAGTTTCATGTTAGTACTAGTAACTCCACTAGACATTCAGTAATGTTCCATCATAATTCAGTTCCCAAATGAACTTGGCGTGGGTTGGAGATATTTTTCCCTTAAATTTAACATCTATAGCTTCTCAAATTGACCAAATTTGCATAATTTGGACTTTTTTAGAATTAGTTATGAATTTCCAAAATTTATGATAGTAAGTTGTGATAGTAGCCCAGGCGACTACGACTTTGAGTGCTTTTCGAATGTCAAACATCTTCTACTTGGTGTTTCATGACTTGTACATATTTTTAGAATAAAATAGACATCAGTATCTTTCCAGAATGGTTAATAATGTATGATTTTGATTTTTCTAGAATTAGTTATGATTTTTCAGAATTTGTGATAGAAAAGGGAAAATTCTGACTGTGGTTACAACTATGAATTTTGTGTATTTCTTGTACTTGCACAAGTTCTAAACCACTTTTGATGATGGAATTAAGTTGTATCTATATAATTAAATATGAGAATGTGATACATGAGCTCTCATGATCCACGAGACATCGAATAAAAAATTTGTACATTACGCAATGTAAGGAAATGTAATATTTTAATGTCATTTTTCCTACTTCCTTGTGTAATTCATTACATGAGACTTAGAAATAATATGAGGCAAGTTTAGAAATTCATGGTGTTACACTACCAAGTGGCAAACTTACACATGTCCATTCACATAAGTGCAAAGGAGTTCATACATCATTCATATACATTATATAAGCTATCCATGAGTTTACATTACAAATACATAGCTTGGGTACATCATTTGACTACAAAGTATACTTCAAAACCTATTTTTATACCTCCAATCCACTAATCATGCACTCCTCGAGGGTTGACTTTTGTTTCTTTCTCCACTCAGCTCACCTAGCATAGTTAAAGAGGAATGAGATTCAGAGGAATCTCAATAGCTCTAAATCCCTTTCACACATAGATACAACATGTTCATGCATGCCAAAGAATGCAAGAATGATGTGTAATGTTCTCAAATGATACATAGCCATAGACTTTCATATCATACATAAACAAATAACACATTATGGACTCAAGAGAGAAATGGCTCGGCCTCACCCACAATCTTGAGACTTTTGGATTTGCCTTAACCGTATCTCGAGACTTTTGACTCGGCCTCACTCTTTCTTGAGGCTTTTGGCCTTGTCTCACCCTCGTTTAGGGACTTTTGGCTCCTCCTCACCTTTTCTCAAAGGACTTTTGGTCTTATTACACTCGTTCAAGTCATTTCACATAACTTTGCAAACATAAATCAAGTCATGGTTTCAAAACATTCATCTAATAGCTACAAGCAATTTCTAAATATCAAACACACACTTAAGCAATCTAAGATAAGCCATGAATGCATACATGTATGAAGGAAAGGATTAGAGAGCTACCTTATAAAAAATTACACTTTTCCTTTACTTTCTCTTCCTTCTTCTAAGCTCAAGCATAGATAAGAAGGAAGTTCTTTCCTCTCTTGGCCTAGACACAATAAACATGACACAAATTAGGCTTAGGAACCAATTCGAGCTTCAAGGAAGGTTAGGCTAGCTTGCTTAGCTCTAAGTTACACATAATGCTCATTTAGGACACCATAAAGCAACTACTTTAAATCTTGATCTTGGCTCCTTATTTCCTTTCTTTCTAGACCTCTTGGCTCCACATAAACTCATTGAAGCCTTCATAAACTCATTCTAAGGAGCCTAAGCCCATGTTACTTCATTATGCCTAAATTAAGACCTTAAAATATCAACTCTCAAACCAAGCCTCCTAAATTCAAACCATTGGTTCCCCTACCTCTTATAATTCATATCTAGGCCTCTAAATTCTATAGAACACAAAATTCACTCCCTAGGTATGAAAACCCCAAGGTGGTCGAACCATACACTCACACATGGTGTAACATCCAATTTTTAAAAAATGAGAGAAAATATGAGAAATGTAACATACAGTTTCTCTGTAAATGAACGAAACTCACCAGATACAAAAGGAAGTCTCCCGAAATGACTTAGTTAAAGTCCCAAAAAATTTGGAAAGCATTTTAGACTCCTAAAAATGAGAATCCTTGGCTCAGACGAAAAGAAAAAAGGAGCTAGAATGAAGAAACAATTTCGTACAAAAAATTTACAAAACGTAATGGTATTTTCATAATTTTGAGTAAATTTTGGAATTCACATAGAAGGGCTTTTTAAATGAAAATTTTGAGGTCCCTAGGGTTCTTAGAGGCCTTAAAAACCATGGGAAGGCCCGGGACAGCTAAAGCCCCTCCAGTGGATGTTTTCCAATGTCGGTGTACCTGAACTTTGACGGATTTATTCAGGAAGGTTTTAGCTCTGATTTGAGTGATTGCAAAGGCATTTTACTAAATTGGAAACCTAAATTTTATAATGGAAAAGAAAGTTCTAAAAAAAGAGGAAAAACGAATGAGAAATGAAAATGCCAAGAACAAAGGGGCAAAATGGGAATTTTTGAAAAAGCCATTCTCCTCCACCTATATATATGAGGTGCCCCACTCTCCCATTCATTTAGCCTCATATTGTTCTGCCCAAAACTAGAGGGAAAACCCTAAGAGAGTGGCGCACCAAGGGAAGAAGAAGGAGAAGAGAAATCAAGGCAAAACAGTATGGTTTCTTAGTAGTTTTTCATGCTTTCCTCCTTCCAAACCTTTTCTTCTCCATTCTCATTTGTTTCCTATGATTATAATGAAGTTTATAAATCTGTTTTAAGGGAGAAATTGAGGGGAAAATTCGGATTTGAAGAGAGGAGCTTGGAGAAAGCAAGATTCAAGTGAGAAAAAGCAAGAAAACAAGGTAATTTCTCCTCCCATTGTTGTTACCTTTCGTTCCTCTCCTTCTCCATTTCGCCTAACCTAAGAAACCCTAGAAGGATTTTATTTTTAGGCAGAACCAAGGGTGATTCTAAGGAAAAAGGATGTGGAGATTAAGAATATGCAAAGAGAATTAACAAAAAGCTATTAGATTTCAAGATGCAATTTCTAGGGTTTCAATTGGACCTTGTAAAATCTGATTTTGTACAATGATTCCTAGGCCTAAATAAGAGTTTAAATGAGTTCCTAAGATCCCTAGAAGTCTCCCCATGTGCTTCCTCCTTCAAGAAAACCAAGCAAAGTCCAAGGAGGGCAAAATCATGAATAGTTTCGGCCTAGCTAGATTTGGGTGCCTAGGGAGAGTTTTAAATTTTTCTAAAATCATTTTTGAGTCATATATGATGAATGAATATAAGGGAAAGCCTTGGAAAAAATTCAGGAAGCTTAGAGAATGAGTTAGTGTTTTATGTTCCATATTATGACCTAAAGAAGCAACATGTAGCTAGGCTCTTGATTTTGATTGTGTGATAACTCCAAGAGGCTTATAAGGAGTCAAGAATCATATTTGAAAGGAAAAATGGAGCTTAGAATTTATTTTAGGGATGTTACTTCATTAGGTGCAATTATAGAACCATAAAAGGGTTTATATATCAAATTAGTATCTAACTAAGTTGTGTGGCTCTAGAATTAATTCCATGAACCTAATTGACTTCCATAAATTATGTTTAGGCCAAGAGAAATTATCCCCACACTTTCGTGTGTGTGTGGCCGAAAAAGAGAGCTTGGATTCAAGAGAAAAATTGTGTAATTGTATCCAAGGTAGCTCTCTCCACCTTCTCTTATGCATGATTGCTTGGTTTACTTGTCTTTAAATGTGTGTATGTATATTTTTAAGCCACAAAAAGTTCTCTAGTATGACTTTGATTCCATGGTGCCATGATGTTACAATATGTTTTCATATGATGTTTATGATATGTGCTTGGGTTTGCTTGAGTGTGGTGAGGCCAAGAACCCTTAGCCATGGTGAGGATAAGCCAAGAACCCTTAAGATTAGTTGAGACAAAGTAAAGAGTCTCTTAAAAGTGAGATAGACTCCCAAGAGCATGGTTGAATCCAAGAATCTCTTAAATAATGGGTGAGGCAAGTCCAATATCCACAAGAAATTGGGTGAGGCCAATCCACTTGCTTGGTAAGCTTTTGTATGCTATGTATGACTTTCTCAAGTGATGAAAATGTCTCTTGAATGTTTGCACATGTCAACATGACCATACATGCATTTATGAGACTTGTTTGTATCTTTTATATATGATTGAATGGGAGATTAGCTATTGAGATTCTTTGAATCCCATCCCCTCCTCTCTAATGATCTAACATGCTAGGTGGACCAAGTGGACAAGGTAATGAAAGCCAACTACCTTGAAGATGAGAGTATAATATCCAAGAACATGAATCTTGCTACTTTAAGGCCATACAATTGGCAAATGATGTAATTAATGGATGTATATGTATTATGATGTTATGAACATATGTAATTATGATAATATGTCATGTATAAATAGGAGAATGTGTTATGTGACCATTAGATTGTGATTTAAACATATTTTGGCAAATGAGCTCCTTGGATGACATTATGGAATTATGCATAAGTGTGAGTGAAATGGTCAAAATGAGATGCATGAGGTTTGGGACCATTTGTGCAGCTCACACAAGTCCTATTTATGCTTTTAGACTTGTCCAAAAGGTGTCAAATCCTAAAGAAAACCATTTGGATATTTTGATATCCTATATGGAGCCAAAATTGACCATAATGGAATCCTATATCACTTTTTGTCCAAATGAGCTCTTCTTAATATGAGATTTGGCATGAAATTAAAGCTTGTTTATATATTTTTGGAAAGCTAAAGAACATAAGTTTTGGAGGTCTATAGAATATTTGATGAATTTTCAAAGTTAGGAAATTTTCTTGTGTTAGTCAAGTCACTATTCATACTAGTCCAAAAATGAAATCTATCACACAGGGCTCAAATGATGTCCAATTACAAAAAATTTTTATACAAAGAAACTAGAAATTCCCAGTGACTTGTACCAACTATAAGCACCTCATTTGGATGTCTAGAGAGGGAGATATGAATTTTCAAATAATCTATCTAGTATCAGGAACTCCAGCCAATCTCAGTTATTGTTTGATTGCGTTTCGAGATCTGAGTGTGTCTAAACTAGTCTAGAGTTATTTTTTCCCTCTAGATAATATCCACAGATTTCTAGATTGGTATAATTTACATGGATTGAATTTTTTTGAAATTAATTGGACTTTTTTGAATTTTGCTACAAAATTTTGTGATAGCACCAGTAAACAGCCTGACCTTTGGACTTTTTCGAATGTCAAACACCTTCTGTGATAGATGTTATGGTCTATACATATTTTTATCATGAAGTAAACATTTGTAGCTTTCCATAATGGCCAAGAATGTATGATTTTGATGTTTTTAGAATTAGTTATGATTTTCCAAAATTTGTGATAGAAATGTGAAAAATCTGGCCGAAAATATATATATGTATTTCATGTTTTCCTCTTAGTTCCACAAGATATAGGCCACCTTTAATGATGTAAATGAATTGTATCTATGTAATTAAATATGAGAATGTGATACATGAGTCCATGGGATTCTGAATGAAAAAATTATGTGTAGCGCAATGCTAAGAAATTCATTATTTTATATCATTTTTCTTTATCCTTTATGAAATGCATGATGTGAAGCATGATAATGGTACGAGATAAGCTAGAAAATTATGGTGTTATACATGGACCCATGGAATTGGCTTGCTTTCTTGCATTGGTTGGTTTATGGGAAGCTTCCTAGGGGTCAATTAGGCTCATACACACCCTCACATGCATTGAAAAATGTCTAGGAAAAATCAGATTTTTTTTTTCAAATTTAATGTTGAACCTTGGAACCCCAAGTTGTGCAAACTTGGTTTCCTTAGTTCCCTTTTGGTTTCTCTTAGCTTAAACCTCCTTCCCACACTTCTAATCACTTAATTACACCAAGCTAAGATTAGAATTAAACTCTCTCCTTAATGTTCAGGGTTGATTGAATTGATGAGGGAAAGGAAAACTTAAGAAAAGCCATGGAAAGGAATGGAAACCTACCTTAAATTCTTGCTCTTCCAAGTGGCTTCCTCCTGCAACCAAGCCTTCCCTCAAATCCTAACTTCTTCTTGCTAGACAAAAACCAAAATAGCATCAAAATACATTTTGAACCTATGGAAATATATAGGAGAAAGAGGGGAATATTTATTATGAAGACAAGAGGAAGAAAACACACACTTTCATATCTATTCAAAGCTTCTTCTCCTCCTTCGTTGCTTCTCCTTTCACATGATGCCTTGGGTGGAGTTTTTAGAAGTTTCAGAAATGGCTAAAATGTTGGTGCAGATTGGGGAGGGCTGGAACATGTTTTAAGAGAGCAAAAAGTAACTTTTCCTTTTTACATTTTAGTCCCTATTTTTCACTTTCTTCATTTTTGCTCATTTCAACTCCTTTTTAAATCTATCTTTTCCATCATATTCCTTAGGCTCTTAAGCATAAGAATTGCCTCTGGAATCACTCAAAAAGGATCTAGAACGATTTTGAACCATTCGGTCAAAGTTTTAATCAACCTTTTACCGAACTCGTTCACCGAAGGGGTTTCAATTGTTCTAGGGGTCTCCATGATTTTCAGAGTATCTGAGAACCCCAAAAAACTCAAATTTCTCATTTAGAAAGCCCTCCTGTGAGTTTTCAAAATTTTCCAGAAATTACAAAAATGCCTTTACTTTCTTTGGCAATTTTTCTGAGCTTCTCTGGCTCTAGTTTTCGGGCATCTTAAGCCTCAAATTCTTATTTTTTATTATTTTGAGTTTGATCCTAATTTTAGTTGGCATCAAACTTGTAATATCTGGTTCTCCAAAAATCAGAGAAAACGTGAGAAACGTAACCTACGGTTTCTCCGTAAACAAACGAAATTCACCGGATATAAAAAGAAGTCCCCCAAGATGATGTAGTTAAGGTCCCAAAAAAATTGGGAAGCATTCTAGACTCCTAAAATTGGGAATCTCAAGCTTAGACGGAAAGAAAAATGGAGCTAGAATGAAGAAACAATTTCTTACGAAAAGCTTACGAAATGTAATGGCATTTTTGTAATTTTGAGAAAATTTTGGAATTCACATAGGAGGACTTTTTAAATGAAAGTTTTGAGTTTTCCAGGGTTCTCAAAGGCCTTGAAAATCATGGAAAGCCCTGAGACAGTTAAATCCCCTCCAATGGACGTTTTCCAATATCGATGTGCCCAAACTTTGACAGATCTATTTGAGAAGGTTTTAACTCCGATTTGAGTGATTCAAAAAGCATTTTATTTAATTGAAAACCTAAATTTTATAATGAAAATATGGTTCTATAAAAGGAGCTAAAATGAAGAAGAAACAAAAATGCAAAGTACAAAGGGCAAAATTAGAATTTTTGAAAAAGTCAATTTCCTACACCTATATATAGGTGGCGCTCCACTTTCCCTTTCATTTGGAATCAGAATTTTCTGCATAATTTCAGAAGAAGAGAACCAGGGTTTGGGCGCACAAGAGAGGAAGAAGAAGAAAGAGAAAATCCAAGCTTAAGGTATGTTTCCATGGTGATTTTTCATGCTTTTCCTCATCCACACCTCCTCTCCTCCCTTCTACTTTGTTTCCTTTGATTAAAATGAAGTTTATAAATCTGATTCAAGGGAGAAATTCAAGGGAATTTCGGATTTGAAGAGAGGAGCTTGGAGAAAGCAAGATTCAAGCCAAAATAAGCAAGGAAACTAGGTAAAATCTCATCCTATGGTTGATGTCTTCACCCACCCTTCTTCTCCATTTCGCCAAACCCTAGGAGCTATAGGAGGATCTGATTTTTAAGCCCAACCAAGCATGAATCTTAGGTATTTGATGGAGAAGAACAAGAATATGCAAAGAAAATAACAAAATAACCATTAGATTTCAAGATGCAAATTCTAGGGTTTTATGTGTACTTTTCAAATTTTGATTTTGTGTGATGCTTCCTAGGTCTAATTAAGAGTTTAAATGAGTTTCTAAGACCCTTAAGATGCTCCCCACATGCTTCCTCCTTCAAGAAAACAAAGAATACTTTAAGGAACCCTAAACCATGCATAGGTTCGCCCAAAGGGAGTTCTCCTTTGGTGCTTTAGGTTCCATATTATGACCTAAAGAAGCAACATGATGTTAGGCCCTTTGTTTTAATTGTGTGATGACTCCAAGAGGTTTAAAAGGAGTCAAGAATCATATTTGAAAGGAAAGAATGGAGCCTAGAAATTGTTTAAGGGGTGTTGCTTCATTAGGTGCATTTATGGACCATAATGGGAGATTATAGAGCAATTTAGTGTTTAACCAAGTTGTATGGCCTTAGAGATTGTTTCATGAACCTAATTGGCTTCCATAAATTGTGTTTAGGCCAAGAGAAACCATCTCCACAAATTTGTGGGTGTGTGGTCAAAAGAGAAGGCTTGAAATCCAAGAAAAAAGTGTGTGATTATGTGCAAGGTAGCTCTCTCTACCTTCTTTCATGCATGGATGTATGTTTAGCTTGTCTTAGAATGTGTGTATGTGTATTTTCAAGCCATGAAAAGTATGCTAGCATAATTTTATATGCCATGATTTCATGATATCATGTTATGTTTTCAAATGAATGTATGATGTTTGTTGAGTTTGTTTAAGTGTGGAGAGGCCAAGAACTCTTGACTATGGTGAGGATGAGCCAAGAACCCTTGAGATTGGTTGAGACAAAGTAAAGAGTCGCCCAAAGCAAAGTGGGCTCCCAAAAGTATGGTTAAGTCTAAAGCTCTTAAAGAATGGGTGAGGCAAGTCCAAAATCCATGAGAAAAAGTGTGAGGCCAATCCAAACACTTGTTGAGCTCTTGAATGTCTTGTATGATTTGTTCACATGCCAAGCTTGCTTCTTAAATGTTCATGACTTCTAGTTTATCCATGCATGCATTTTTAAGGCTCGCTTTGCATATATTATGTATGATTGAATGGGAAATGAGCTATTGGGATTCTTTGAATCTCATTCCCTCCTCTCCAATGATCTCACATGCTAGGTGGACCAAGTGGACATAGTAATGGGAGCCAATTACCTTGAGGAAAGAAGATTGACAACCAAATGCTTAAGTTTTGTTACTTTAAGACCATAATTGTGTCATATGATGTATTCGTTTGATGTATATGGTCTATGACCCGTTAGACATACGTAATTATGACATTATGTGATATATAAATGTATGGATATGATGTATGAACTCTAGAATAGAAATTGGGTATGTAATGCCAAAGTATGCATTTTGGAAAGTTTGATGTAATGTGCATATGTGTGGATGGAAAGGCTAAAATGAGATGCATGGGGTTTGGGACCATTTGGGAAGCTCACACAAGTCCTAAATGTGCTTTTAGATTTGCCCAAAAGGTGCCAAAACTAAAGGAAAGCCATTTAGCAATTTTGGTATCCTATATGGAGCCAAAAATGACTATAATAAAACCTTATATCAATTTTTAGCCAAATGAGTTATTCTTAGTCTAAGATTTATCATGCAATTAGGTCTCATTAAGAGATTTTTGGAAAGCTAAAGATTATAATTTTCGGAGGTCTATAGAATATTTGAGAATTTTTCAAAGTTAGCAATTTTTCTGGTTTTAGTCTGCTGCACTATTCATTTGGTCTAAGAATGAATTCTATCACACAAGGCTCAAATGATGTCCAATTGCCATGAAATTTCTACAAAGAAACTAGGCATTCATAGTGATTCATGCTAACTAGAAGCACCTCATTTAAAGGTCTAGAAAGGGAGATATGAATTTTTGAACATTCTATCCAGTATCAGGAGTTTGGGCGTGATGAACTGGTATGGGGATATTTTTTCTTTCTAGCTAACATCCACAACTTTCCATATTGGTATCATTTGTATGGATTGGATTTTTATGGAATTAATTAGACATTTTCAAATTTTTCTGCAGAATTTTGTGAGAGTTCTAGGAGTTTGACCTCTGAACCATTTCGCATGTCAAATGTCCTCTGTAAATGGATGTTATGGTCTGGGAGTATTTTTAGTGTGAAGTAGACATCCATAGCTTTTCAGAATGACCAATAATGCATATTTTCAATTTTTTTAGATTTAGTTATGATTTTTCAAAGTATGGTCAGAAAAGGGGCCAATGCTGGCCGAAAATGTAATTGGTTATTTTGAGCTCTTCTTTGATATCCATGAGTTGTAGGCATAATTTTATGATGCAAAAGAGTTATATTGATGTAATTAAATATGAGGATGTATGATATGAGCTCACACGGTCCACGTGACATCGAATGAAATTTTTATGCATGATGCAGCGCAATTAAATGTACTATTTTAATAGATTTTTCTACCTCCCTCATGGAATCTTAATGATGTGAGGTACATGAGCATCATGAAATGAGCTAGAATTTATAGTGTTACAAAAATTCTTTGTTCAGGGGACTTCCTTTGGAAACTAACTCATTTTCGTCATTTTTCAAAAAACCAGACATTATACTAGCCGTATGTGCCCCTTGACGAGAGCACTACTCTCACTTATAATGCTTTAGCCTAGGGTCTTCCTACCCAATGTGGCCCATTACAATCCACCCCTTTTTAGAGCCACATTGTCCTCGAGGTGCACATGCAACTAGGCTGACTATGATACCAATTTCTCACAGAGCCCTCGATAATATTGACACCGATTAGACACCTTGCTTCAGCCGGCGATCTAAGTTCGAGGTTTTGTCCCACAAAAGCACGCCATCTAAAGGAAGAGTGACATTCCCTATTATAAGGCCTTAGCCTAGGGTCTTCCTTCCTGAAGTGGGACATTACAATCCACCCTCTTTAGGGCCACCTCGTCCTCAAAGTGCACATGCAGTTAGGCCGGCTCTGATACTAATTCCCCACAGCTCCCTCAACGGTATTATCCTCAATTAAACACCTTGTCTCAGCTAGCAATCTAGATTTGAGATTTTGTGCCACAAAAGTGCACCATTGAAAGGGAGAGCACCACTCCTACTAATAAGGCCTAAGCCCAGGGTCTTCCTACCTAATGTGGGACATTACAAGAATCATTGAAAACTCTCCCTAGGTGCCACTTCTCCTTTATAGCTAAGACGTACTCTATGGTAGGCTTCCTTGGAATATTTTATCCATTTTTAGGGAAATTGGCACTGTAATATCCGGTCCCTCCGTAAATGTGAGAAACGCGATATTCGATTTCTCTATAAACGTCAGAAATAGGCCAGATACAAAAGGAAGTCCCTGAAATAGAAGGGATTGGGGCCAACTAAAATTAGGATAAAATTTTAAATAATGAAAATTGAGGATTTGAGCCTTGAGTTGCCTAGGAATCAGGGCGCGAGTGATTTGAAAAATTTGCCGAAGGTCAGTGGCATTTTTTGTAAATATGGGTACTTTTTGAAAAAATCACAGGAGGGCTTTTTAAATGAAATTTTTGAGTTCTTTGGGGTTCTCAGAGGCCTTAAAAACCATGGGAAGCCCCGGGACAGTTAAATCCCCTCAGGTGGATGTTTTCCAATGTCATTGTACCTGAACTTTGACGGATTTGTTCGAGAAGGTTTTAACTCCGATTTGAGTGAGTCCAAAGGCATTTTACTAAATTGGGAACCTAAATTTTATAATGGAGAAGACGGTTCTAAAAAAGGAGCTAAAACAAATTAGAAACAAAAATGCCAAAAATGAGGGACGAAATAGGAATTTTTGGAATTCTTTTACTTTTAATACTCTTTCTTTCTCATGCCCTCCCTTGCCCTCATTTTCCACTGTCTTTCTTCTACCCAGAATAGAGAGGAGAATCAGTTCTCTTAGGCACACAAGAAGGAGCACTCTTGGAGGGAGAAAAAAGCCAAGAAAAGGTAAGAAATTCTATGGAAAATCTAGCTTTCTCATTAGCAAGTCACTTTTCCTCCTTCTCCTCCTTATTTCTATGGGTTTAATGGTGTTTTTAAATCTGTTTTGAGGGCAGAACAGAGGTGGAATTTTTTGATTTGGTGAGGGGAGGCTAGCCAAGTGAAGAATAAACCAAGAAAACCATGAATCCAAAGTATTTTGCTACTTCCTAAGCTTAGGTCTCCTTGCTCCTCTTCTCTTCAATTCCCTCCATGTAAGACCAGCCATGAGGGATTAAATTTCTGGCCAAACCAAGAATGAATCACATGAATTAGGGTGTGGAAATTTAGAATATACAAAGGAAACTAAGTAAAAGCCATTGAATTTCAAGTTAGTAAAGTGTAGGATTCTTGAAGAGTTTGTAAAATCTGTTTTGATTCATGAATTTTCTAGGCTATGTAAGTATTTAATTGAGCTTCTAAGACCTCTAAGAAGCCTCCCAAGTGTGTCTCCCATCAAGGAAAAATCAAGAAGCCATTAAACCTCATTTATGCTCTAAGTTTCAGTCAAGCAAGGATGACATAGCTAAGGAGAGTTTCAAATTTTTCCAAGCCCATTTTTGAGTCATATATGATGAATGAAAGTGAGAGGAAGCCTTGGGAAAAATTTAGGAAGCTTGGAGAATGAGTTAGTGCTTTAGGTTCCATAATATGACCTAAGGAAGCAACATGCACTTAAGCCCTTAGTTTTAATTGGGTGATGACTCCAAGAGGCTTAGAGGGAGTCAAGAGTTATATATAAAAGGAAAGAATGGGGCCTAGACTTCAAAGAGTGGATGTTGCTTCATTAGTGCCATTAGGAACCATAATTGAATCATAAAACAAGGTTAGAGTTCCAAATAGATAGGTAGCTTTGAGAATGATTCCAAGAGTCTAATTGGTTCTTATTTTGTATGATTAGGCCAAGGAAAACAAGCCCCACCTAGTTGTGAGTGTGTAGCCATAGGAGATCTAATTTTAAGAGAAAAAGTGTGCTTGCGTGACAAAGGTAGCTCTCTCTCTTTTCTCCTATGCATGAATGAATGTCTACATTGTCTTTGAATGTGTGTATGTGTGTTTTAAGCTATGAATTATGTTTTGGTAGGATGCCTATGTTCCATGGAACCATAGTGTTGCATTATGTATTCAAATGATGCCTAGAATGTTTACATTGGTATGCTTGAATATGGAGAGGCCAAGAACCTTCTAGCTTTAGTGAGGATGAGCCAAAAACCCTTAGAAGTGGTTGAGACCAAGAGAAAGGCTTAGTTCAAGGCCTTTGAGAAAAAGGGTGAGGCAAGTCCAAGAACCTTGAAGAAAGTGGGTGAGGCCAATCCATTCATTTGTCAAGCCTAAGTATGTTATGTGTGCTTTGTGTAAATGCCAAGAATGTATTTTGCACTATTTTCTATATTAATATGCCATACATGCATCCTTAAGACATGTATTGCATTCTTTATGCATGATTGAATGGGAGATGAGCTATTGGGATTCTTTGAATCTTATCCCCTCCTCTCCAATACCTTAACATGTTAGGTGGAGCTAATGAACAAGGAAATGGAAGCCACCAAGTAGGGAGATGAAGCCTCGATCATGAAGCTTTTAATTTTGCTTATGTTGTAACCAAAAATGGAACATGATGTAAAATTTTGTTAGAATTGATGTACAATGAATGGAACATATGTAAAGATCCTAATAGATTATGTATGTATGAAATTTGTAGATAAATGGAATGTATTGCAATTTTTGGGTATTAGATTACCATTTCAAATGTATGCCTCTTAGTACATAGCTTGGGGATGGGAAATGAAATTCTGTGTTTTGAGTCTTCACACCTTTAAGACAAGTTTAAAGAGTCTTTTTAGGCCATTCCCATGTACTCAAGTGGCCACAAGAACCATAGGAGCCATTTTGCCCCTCATTGAACCATTAAGAGGCATGAAAATGGCTCAAATGCAACCCTATATCACTTTTTACCCAAATGAGCTCTTCTTGGTCTAACATTTGGGATCCAATTAGATCTTGTTGAGATCTTTTTGGAAAGCTAAAGAACATAATTTTTGGAGGTCTAGAGAATATTTTATGAATTTTCAAAATTGGGATTTTCTATTGATTCTGGTATGTGCACTGTTCATACTGGCAGATTTGTGTTTTGTGTCATCTGATGGTCAAATAGTGTCCAATGCTTGTGAAATTTTATAATAATAAACTATAGGTCATAATATTTCTGTGTCCACCAAGATCACCTCATTTGGAGGTCTAACCAAAGAGTTATGCATTTTTTAAGTTGGCTGTAAGTAGTAGTGGCACCCCAGGAGTCTAGTCACTGTTCCATAGAATTCCAATAGCTAAACGCATCCGTTTCATTCTGGAATTATTCTTAGTATCAATTTAACATTTTTAGGTTTCCAGAATGACCAAATGTGTGTGATTTCATTTTTTATAAAATTAGTTATGAATTTTAAAAGTTTGTATCAGTAATTTGAAATAGCAGCCCAGGCAGCAGTGACCCCAATGGATTTTCAAATGTCAAACGTCTTCCCCTTAATGATTCATGAACTAAAATTATTTTTATCATGGGGTAGACATCCAGAGCTTTCTATAATAGTAAAGCTTGTTGGATTTCGATTTTTTTGGATTTAGTTATGAATTTCCGAAATTGTGGCAGAAAAACTGAAATTCTGACTATGGCAAATCCGTGGGAATTAATGTGTTTCACCCACTTGTATGAGTTCTAAGCCACTTTATTGAATGTTTTTGAATTTTATTAATGTAAATAAATATGAGAATGTATTGTATGAGTTTACATGGTCCACGTGACATTGAATGGAATTTTTATACACTACACAACGCGAAAATATTCATTATTTCTATTGCCTATTTCCTTGAAAGCTTGTATGATTCTTGAAAATGAGATACCTAAAGTCATGAGATGAGCTAGAAATGATGGTGTTACAGGCACCTTGGGAGATTCCATGGCTTTTTGGTTTAATTTTGCTCTCACATGGCTTGAAATAGCCTCCTATAGTTTTAAAATTTTTAAGGTGCAATTAAAATCCTAATCACCCTATCTTGATTTCAAAAGCTTATAAAGTGATCCTAATAGTGATTCTAATTGCATATTCTTAATCGTCATGCTTGAAAACCCTAATTCCTATCAAGTTTTGATCAAAATCAAACTCACTCTATGTTGCCTTTACCTAGGTTGAATATGGAGAAGAATGGAATTCATAGGAAGAGCAAGTTTCCAAGCATAAGTCATACCTTGTTTGAATGCTTATCAAATGGAGATTCTTGTGATGCAATTGGTTTCTCCAAACTCTGTCCCTTCTTCAAGCATTCAACCATCAAAGTGCTCCTGTCAAGAAGCTAAAACCACTAAGAGAAAGAGCTCAAAGAGAAGAAGAAGTTTAGTAACCAGTGTGAGGTGAAAAAGTGCACGGATTCTTACTCTTTTTGCCTTTTCTTTCTCCTCTTTCTCCCACCTCTTTGGACATCCATGGTTGCTGGTTGAGAGGCCACAAGGTCGGTTTTAAAGAAGAGCATGAGGTGGCATGACATATAAAAAGGAAGGGATGATTTTTATAACAATTTCCAAAATTTCCATCATATCCCATAAGTTTAATTTCTCCGTTTGAGCTTGTTTTGTATCCTTTTTGGAAACTGTCTTTTTCATATGAAAATAGAAGCTTTCTAGTTTATTAAAAGCATTTATTTGGAAAATTTTGAGATTTAAAACCTAACTGAATAGTCTGGTCAAATTTTTAGTCAACTAACAACCTAAATTGTAAATCGAAAGGGTTTTAACCATTCCAACGGTTCCTATGACTTTCTAGGCCTCTAAATACCCTAATGAAGTCAATTTTACCATTTAAAACTCTCTCATTTAAGTTTTCAAAAAGTTATTCAAAATTACAATTTTGCCACTATATTTTAGTTCATTTCATTTAGCTGTTTCGGTTCCAATTTCAAGCAATTCTTGGTTCCCAACCTCATTTCTAGATTCTCTATTTAGTATTCTAACCTTAATTTGCCTCAAGTCTTTTTACTCTAGGGTCCTCTTTTATTAACCTCATGGTTCTAATTTTGGTTTTTGTTAATTCATACTGCCCTTCTTTAAGCTCGTGACCCCCTTGAGTACTTTATCCCACTCTTTATAGATTATTTTGAATTATTAAATCATGGGATATTACAAATTGCAACTAAATGAATTTTGGAGTCTTTGTCAACGACACTCTCAAATTAGGCCAAGTTCATTACTAGAATATCCACCTTAATATAGGTAAGATATCTTTCATATTAGATATCAAATGAGAGATGATGATAATGATAAGTGAATTTTGATTTTTTTTTTCTTTTATGTAATTTTATTATTCTTATGTAGTTAATTTTTATATAGTTAATGTTTTTAATTTGTGTAAATTTGATATTTTTAACTGATATAAAACATATTTAACAAATTAAATAAAAATTTTATAAATTAGATTATATTCTATATATATATTAAATAGATTAAAGAGAATATATATACTTAATATATAATTTATTAACAAAAATATGAATTACGAAATGGAAAACGCAAAAAATGCTAAAATGGCGAGACTTGGCTTTGTATTTTTTGGTGTTCACTTTAAATATAAGGTGCCAATGAATAAAATTTGTGCCATTTCTAAATTCCTGCTAGCAACACTCTCATAAACTTTTCTCCGTTTCTTTGTATACATGTGTTTTGTTTTTCATACTCTTCATTCATGATTTCTCTCTATTTTTTCTTTCTTCCTTTGTTTTTTTATGTTTATTTTTGAAGCATCAATTTTTGCATAAATATTGAGAAGAGGATTTATTTGGTTATTTTATCTCTGAAACTCATTTGTTTTATTTTTCTTTCTTCTTCTTCTTCTTTTTCTTCTTTTTCTTCTTCTTCTTCTCTCTTTTTCTCTGAGCTCTTTTTCATTTTTCTTTTATTTTTGTTACTTGTTTTTGTTTTTATTTTTGGGTAATATTTTGTTGTTATTTTTTCTCACCATACTTTGATATTTGTTTCAAATTATTTTAATTCAAATTGAGAAAGGATGAAGAAAGAGAAGATGAAGGAAGAAGTGATGGATTAAAATGGATGAGAAAGGATAAAGAAAGAGAATGCAAAGTGATGTATGAAAATATATAGAAATGGATAGTATGAAAATGAACAAAAAAATATCAAAGAATGAAATAATAAAATTTAAGAAAGAAAACATGTTGTAGTTGTAGTAGTAGTAGTTGTTGTAATAATAATAATATTGTTTTCCTTTTAGTGAAAACAAGAAAAAAAAAACAACTATTATTTTGTTTAAAATAAATATACATCAAAATGTTAATAATTATAGAACAATGAAAGATAGAATATAACATTATAAAAATTATTAATTAATTATAATAAATATCAATTATTAGTCTACACAAATAATTAGTAATAATTATAAGTAAAAAAAGTTAATAAACAAATTATTTGAAGCTAAAGCAACAATATGAAATTAAAAAAAGAAAATAATGATAATTTTTTTTAAAAATTATTTCCCAACTGAAAGTCAATTAGAATTACCATAAGTCACTATTTTGTTTGACCAAAAGTATTCAATTGGGTAGTGTTCTCAGTTGGAATATGTAAATTTTTTTATAAAAATTAATTTATTTTAAAAATAAATAAATAAATTCTCCATTGAAAGTCAATCAAAATTGTGATTAGATTGACTTTGGGTCAAATCGATTTATTTAGTTAGAATTCATCAAATTTTAATAAAAAATGATTTTTGTTTAAAACTAAGCAAAAACTACCAACTAAAAGTTGGTCAGACTCGTGGTCTAACTGACTTTTGGTTTGCTTGATTTTGACTTTCAATCACAGTTGGTCGTTTATTCTTTTCTTTTTCATTTTTGCTCATCTTTTAATTGTCTAATTTTTTTAATTTTGATTTTTTAAATCTATTAATTATTAGTTATAATGTTAAATGTTATTAAAATAATTATAAGTAGGTAATATTAAATATTATTGTTTTCCAACTGAATGTCAACAGGTAATATACTGTTTGGCTATTAAACATTGGTCAATAACATATACCAACTAGCAATAATGTATTTCTAACTAACTTTTCACATGAAATTTAATGTTTTTATTGTAATGAAAACTAATCAAATTAAAAGGTTACTATTACTTACATATGCTTGCTTCAAAAGAAAAAGAACTCGCCATGTTCCTTTCTTCCTTGCCTTGTGGAGTGTGAATACTCGAGGAGTTGCCAAATATTTAGAAGCTTGCCAAGTTGCCTATTTGTTGGCGACAGTCTAAGTTTTTTAAGGCAGTTACTATAATACCTTAACCTCTTTACCCTTACACAATGGTCTAATGGTTTATCCTAATCCATTTCAAGCATATTGGACAACATTTACAAGGAAACATGTGCTCTCATACATGGAAAATTGAATGATTAGGAGACGATATTCATAATTCATGGCTTTAGGGACCATGTGAAGTCATCCATATCATTCCCTATCCATAAAATATCCATTTAAGTCATAAACATCATCATTTAACTCATGCATCATGGGTTTGGAAGCCATGCACTAGAAAATCGAAGTTTTCTCTTGGGTTCACTGTTTCAATTTTCTAATATGAAAATTGAAGATTCATAACTAATTCTAGAAAAATTTACATCATGCATATGATAGCTTTTTGGAAATCTCTAGATGTTATCTAATGACCAAAACTAATTTCAGACCAATGCATTGGCATTTATCCCATAAAAATTGATGGAACAATACCAAAGGTTAAGTTGCATTACTAGTACTATCATGCAACTTCAAAATTTTGGTTCTCCCTTTACAGAGCTCCAAATGAGGCGATCTCAGTGGCTATGAAAATCTTATGATGTCTAGTTTATGTGTGTACAATTTCATGAGCATTGAACTTCATTTGACTCACGTGTGATATAGAAACATAAATTGACCATATCAATAGTGCATATACCATTTTTACATAATTTGGCCAACTTTGAAAAATCATAGTAAATTCTATGGAGCTCCCAATGTTGGAGATTATGCATTAGGCCAATCATTATATTACAAACATTGTACTTTATTAAGAAATAAGAGTTTTCTTTTATTACATTATTATATTTTTTGCATGTTCTATATAATAATATCCTTGAATAAATCATATTAATTAAATATCCCTAGTCGATCATCATTGTAGGAATGATGATGAACTAAGACTAGTATGATTTTGATTGATGATTATATGTTAATCATTTATATAGATACAAATCGAAATCATAAGCAATTGTTAGGGAACAAGATACTGGATCAACCTGCCGTGAGATAGCTACATGGATTAAGTCATAAGTGTATCTTATGTATACTCGTGTCACCGAGCCCTTAAACTTGAGATCACCATAGTTTCCAACATGGAAAAATACTTTTTTGGCATAGTCAAAAGTCATCTTTAACTGAGTGATCATAAAGGCTATGATCGAGCATAGTGGAATTCATTTAGAGGAAGATAAGTGGTCAAGATAGGATTTGTCCCTCTGATTAACAGAGAGATATTTCTGGGCCTCTCGATGAGTAAGACTGAGAAATGCATGGCCATCTCGAATGGAAGAGTTTCCATTTGTATTGTCAGTCTACACATAGATCAAGAAAACAATGATCAAGTAAGATGAGGATGACATTTTCATGCCTCATACTTGATCTAGATATCGTGTGACAAAAAGGATATGATAGGGTTATATGACAGGTTGCATCGAATCACTAATCCCTATATGATTTAGGTAGTCATAATGTCTTGCTAGAGGTTGCTTGTGACTTATAGGTCAAATAGTGTTATTAGCCCACTGCCAACGTCATATGGCCCTATAGGGTCGCACACAAGAACGACTCAACTCGAGCTAGAATGTCCAAATTCATTGAATCTAAAATTGCATCTAGATTCAATGAATGTCATGTTCAATCTAGAGTGAAAGAATTTTATAAATAAATAAATATATATTTGATATATATATAATTTATTTATAAAATTCAAAATATATGTATGCATATATATATTTATTTCATAATATATATATCCTTTAATTAATTTAAATCGATTAGTTTTAAATTCAAATCTATATGATAGATTTAAATTTAAAATAATATGATAATTTAAATTTAATTTATGAGATAAATTAAATTTGAATTTAGTTTTAGATTTTGGATTAAATAATTAGTTAAATTTAATTTATTGGATAGACTTAGATTTAAACTAATATATTTAATTATGATTTGATTTGATTTGATTTAAAATAATGTATTTTAAATGAATCAAACATATCTGAAACCCTAATTAGATATCTCCATAATAATAAAAAAAAGAGGAGGCTTGGGTTTCCTAGAACTACATAACTACAAAAACCCTAGAGAGAGAAAGCGTAGGGACAGTGTACAGACATTGTACGGCCGTCTAGAGTGAGAGAGAGGAAGAGGAGAGCATCTTCTCTACTAAGAACGTGTGCAGACGTTGGTAAGAGGCGCTAGCACGCCGTTTGAGTTGAGCATCCATTTGTGTGGATACTGGTAGAGGGAGTAGATCTGTAGATCAGTTCCTAAGACTCAACAAAAAAGGTAAATATTTCTAAATCTATTCAATTCAAACAATATTGATGGATCCATAGGAAGGGATTCATAATTTTAATTTTCCACTATGTGTCCCTGAATTCCCAACACCCAACTAAGTGATCTTTGGCTGTATAAAAATCTCTAGATGAAACCTACTTGTTGGGTAAATTTCATGGAAAAAAATCACTCATTTGGTCAACTTTGGTTAAGCACACATAATGGTCAATTTTGAAGTTCAAATTGGTATCTCAAGGTACCAAAAAGGTGTCCTCTTATCCTATAACCACTTGGGCATATCCAAAAGTATAAATACAACATATAAAAGCATGACAAATGATTCAAATCATCATGAAGCTCATTCTCACATTGTCACTTGCAATTATACATATGCATATCATAGTATATAAGTGGCAAAAACTCATGCATTCATTCATTTGATTCCAAAATGGTTAATATATCATCTATACATACATTTGAACTTGCTCAAAGGTCTACATCATACATACATCACATGATTACATATTTTGACATCAAAATGCAAATAAAAAGGCCTTTTATCTATCCCTTTGTCAAAGTTTTGCTTCTCAAGGTTGTTCGCCTTCATTTCTTGGTTCACTTAGCTCACCTAGACATAGTTAGACATATGTAAGGGAAAAGTGAGATTCAAAGAATCCTAACAGCTCTTCACCCTTTCAAACATACATAATGGATGCAAATACATGTCAAAGAATGCATGCATGATATTCAAGCTATTTGTGAGTATACATAAAATATTTTCTTTATCATATAAACTTATACATAGTAAACATAAGCTCTCAAGGGCATTGGTCTAGCCTCATTTAACTTTCTTAGGACTTTTGGATTTGCCTCTGCACTTTTAAGGGACTTTTGAATTAGCCTCACTCTTCTTGAGACTTTTGGCTTTGTCTCACCCATTCTTAGGGACTTTTGGCTTATCTTCACCCATGCTAAGGGACTTTTGGCACAACCAAACCCATTTAAGCTACTTTACACACATAAACACATTTCAAGAAGTATAATGGTACCATAACTTGTAAGCAATAACTAGAAACATTTCTCATGGTTCAAACATACACACAAGCACTAAAAAAAAATAAACATCTAAGTCATGCATGAGAAAAAGGTTAGAGAGCTACCTTAAGACAAGATTTACACACTTTTCTCTTGATTATTCTTCCTCTCTTTTAGTCACACACTTGCAACTAGGTGGAGCTTGATTCCCTTGGCCTAAACATATCAAATGGGCCATAATTAGATCATTGAAGCAAGCTCTAACATCACACACACTTTACAAAAGCTCACTTTCTCATACAACTCTATTATGGTTCCATACAAGATCTAATGAAGCATTTATTAGAATTCATGCTCTTGGCTCTATTTTCTCCTTCTATCTAGGTCTTTTGACTTCATTTAGATTCCTTGGAGTCATCACAATTTCATTCCTAAGAGCTTATATACAAGTTGTTTCTTTAAGTCTTAATTTGAAACCTATACCTCCATCTCACAACCCAAGGTTTCTAAATTTTTTTCTAAGACTTTCTTTGATGTTCTTCTATCATATTTCTAGCCTTAGAAAAATTTAAAACTCTCCTTAGGTGCTCATGGTGGTCTTGGCGAAGACACCCTATTGGAAAGTGACCCATGGAATTTGCTTTATTTTCTTGAAGGGAATGGCATATGTGAGGCTTTGTAGGTGTCTGAAGAACCCATATAGACTCTTAGACAACTAAAAATACTACTAGAAAGCTTCATACATATCAAGGTGCAACAAAATCCCTAGATTTTAGTAGCTTGAAAACTAATGCTTCATTTTGGAATTTCTTTGCATATACTTGTTTCTCACCCTCAAAAACCTAGGTTTCATGCTTGGTTTAGGTCAGAACTCACTCCTTCTTAGGTGTTCTCTAGGTGACTGAAAATCATCCATGGAGGATGTAACACCATATTATATTAGCCTCTCATAATCATCTATGAGCATACATGTGCTTAATTTCATCGAAGAACAAAGAACATCCATTAAAAATAATACCATTACTTATGTTACGTAACGTCCAAAATTTTTGTCTCACATCCCATGGTTCATATAAGCTCACCCATATGATTCTCCAATTAAAATACATTCATACAACTCAAAACCATCACAAAATAGCACAAGAATCCTGAGCTCATAGCATTCATGCATTAAAACATAAGACTAGTCTCGGGTTCTGTTGCTAGATTTTTAGTGCCAACTTTGAAAAATTATAATTAATTTTAAAAAAATTAAAATCAAACACACTATACAATTTTGGAAAGTTACAGATGTTAAATTTAGCTAAAAATAAGTCTAGACTAAAATAAAAACGTTTATTCACTAAAAGTCGATGGAACAGTACTAAAGGTACTACTACATTATTAGTACTGACTCCAAACTTCAAAAATTTATATCTTTCTGTTTAGACGTCCAAATGAGGTGATCTTAGTGGCCATGGAAAGGTTGTTATATTTAGTTTATGCCTGTAAAATTTCATGAGTATTGGATGTAACGAACATAATTTTCGTAGAATGACGAAATCAGCCATATAAAAGTAAGTCCTCTAAAATGACCTAGATAATGTCCTAAAAAATTTGGGTTGAGTCCTAAACTCCTAAAAATGATAATTCTAGGCTCAGACGGAAAGAAAAATGGAGTTAGGATGGAGAAATAATTTACGACAAAATTGACGAAACGTAATGGCATTTTTATAAATAAATGCAACTTTTGGAAAACCACATAGGAGGGCTTTTTAAATGAAAGTTTTGAGTTGCCCAAGGTTCTTAGAGACCCCAAAAACTATGGGAAGCCTTGGGGCTGGTAAAGCCCTTCGGTGTATGTTTTTCAACATCAATTGACCTGAACTTTGACTGGTTCGTTCAGTAAGGTTTTAGCTCCAAATTGAGTGATTCCAAAAGCATTTTATTAAATTGGGAATCTAAATTTTATAATAGAAAAGACGGTTCTTAAAAAGGAGCTAAAACGAAGCCGAAACAAAATTGTCATTACGAAAGGATAAAATTAGAATTTTTGGAAAAGTATGTTTCTAGAAACTCCCACACACTTCTCCTTTCTTCTTCCACTTTCTTAAGCACGAAATTTTCTGCCCAAAATACAGAAGTTGATCTGCTCTCTTAGGTGCATCAAAAAGGGGAAGAAAAGGAGGAGAAAATCAAGGAAAAGGTAAGGAAACTTGTAGATTTTCATGCTCCATCTTCCTCCAACCTTGTTCTTCTCTTTTCCTCCTCTCTTTCTATGGTTTAGTTGAGATTTTTGGTTCTATTTTAGGTCTAGAACCAAGGGGAGAATTTTGAATTTGCCAAGGAGAAGAGAATCAAGGAGAAAGACACTTGAAAGCTCACTTGAATCCTAGGTAATCCTTGCTTTTTGTTGCATCTTATCTTCCCCCTCCCTTTGTGTGTATTTTGGCCAAGAACAGAACCAAAGGAGGGAAGGATGTTCTATCCAAATACAAGGAAGGAACAAGGGTTTTAGCCCATGGGGAGATGGAATATGGCAAGAAATTCCAAGAAAAACTCATAGAAAACAAGTTAGAAAAGTATAGTACTTTCTAGGGTTTTGCAAAATCTGATTTTGTGTGAATATTTCCTTGGCTATTTGAATGTTCCCTTGAGCTCCTAAGAACCCTAGAAAGCCTCCCAAGTGGTCTCCCATCAAGGAAAAATCACAAAGTCCATGAACCTCCATTATGGTGCATATTTCGGCTAAGCTAGGTTCATTAGGCTAGTAGATGTTTTAATTTATTCTAGCCTTGGTTTGGGACTTTATATGATGTTAGAAGATGGGAAAAATCAATGAAAAAAATTTAGGAGCCATAGATTGGGAGATGGGACAATGGTGTACATAATGGTGTTTTGTGAAGCAACTTGGTTTTTCAATTGTACAATTGAATGTGTGATGGCTCCAAGGACTTTAAATGAGTCCAAGAAGCCTAGAAATGACAAGAGAATGGAGCCTAGAACTTGAAATGCAAGATTTGCTTCATTAGGCCAATTATGGAACCATAATGCCAAGTATGAAACCAAGTGTATGTTTAAACTTTAGTTTAATGTCTTGGCTTGCTTCAATTATGTGATTGTGTACTCCTTGTGATGTCTAGGCCAAGAGAACAATCAACCACCTAAGTGCTCTTGTGTAATCAAGGAGGGGAAGGAATTAGCAAAGTAAAGCTTGCATTAATTGAAAGGTAGCTTTCCCACCTCATTCTCTTGCATTCTCGAGTGCATATGTAAGCTTTTGCGTGCTTGTGTATGCTCTAGTAATGTGAGAACATGCCACTTGATATCTTGAGGTTGCATTAGTACCAATATGTTGTCTTGAATGCCATTGATTGTGAGAATGGCTGTCAAGGGTGAGGTGATACCAAAAGTCCTTTAAAGTGGGTAAGGATGTGCCAAAAGTCTCAAGGCATGGTTGAGACTAGACCAAAAGTCCCTTGGATGGGTAAGGCTAGGTCAAAATTCCCAAGACCAAGAGTGAGGCAAATCCAAAAGTCCTAGAAATGGGGTGAGGCAAAACCAAAAGTCCTAGAAATAGGGTGAGGCAAAACCAAAAGTCCCTAGAGCATGAAAATGGCTTGATGTGGAAATGTGGCATGGAAATGTAGTATTATACACTTTATGTTTGCACACTTGAGATTTTGATGTATGTATATGTTGAATGTATGTGTGAATGGGTATGTGAGCTATTGAGATTCTAGGAATCTCACTCCCCTTCCCGCCATTATCTTGAAATGCCTAGGTGATGTTCAAGAAACAAGGAGTGCAAGTCAAAGACCTTGAGAGATTGTATTTTGTATATTATGTAACCTTGTATTAGGATGTCAAAGTGAGCTTGTACATATTATTTTTGTGATATAAGACCATGAACAAATGTAAAATGATGTATGAATATGATGTAGACCTTATGTGACACTAAATCCATGGAATTATGCAAATTAGCTCTTGGATGGCTTGATGCAACTATGCATTCTTGGATGTGGAATGACCAAGTTTAGATGCATAAGGTTTGAGACCATTTGGGCAGCTCCCAAAAGTCATAATTATGCTTTTAAACTTGCCCAAGAGGTGCCAAACTCAAGAGGAGGTCATTTGGACTAAAGTGACTCTTGGTAGGGAGCAAAAATGACCATTTCATGAGGCTATATCACTTTTTATCCAAATGAGCTCTTCTTGGTCTGAAATTTGGTATGCATCTAGATCTTATTGAGAGATTTTTGAAAAGCTAAATTTGGTAATTTTTAGAGGTCTATGGAATATTTGGCAAATTGTTGAATTTGGAAATTTTTCTAGTTTTGGTCCATGGTACTGTAGAACTGGTCTGAAATTAAATTCTATCATTCATAAGGCAAATGATGTCCAATTGTCACAAAATTTTATATAGAGAAACCAGACATTCACAGTGACTTGTACCAACTAGAAGCACCTCATTTGGAGGTCTATAAAGGGGGATATGAATTTTTAAAGATTCTATCAAGTATCAGGAACTTCACCCGACCTCAGTACTGTTTGATTAGATTTTGAGGTCTGGGAGAGCCTGAGCTAGTCTGGAGTCATTTTTTCTCTCTAGATAATATCTATATCTTTCTATATTGGTATCATTTACATGGATTTTATTTTTTTGGAATTAATTGAAAATTTTTGAAATTTGCTACAGATTTTAGATTTCTATGACAGCACAAGGGACAGCCAGACCTCTAGACCTTTTTGAATGTAAAACGTCCTCTGTGTTGTGTTTCATAGTTTGTATGTATTCTTTTCATGAAGTAGACATGTGTAGTTTTCTAAAATGGAAAATAATACATGATTTCTATTTTTCTAGAATTAGTTATGATTTTTCAAAGTTTGTGATAAAAATGAGCCAAAGCTGGCTGAAAATGAATGTCTATATTTTATTCTTCATCTCGAGTTTCTTGAGATATAGGCCACTTTTGATGATCCAAATGATTTGTACCCATGTAATTAAATATGAGAATGTGTTTTATGAGCTCACACGATTCACGTGACACCGAATGGAATTTTTTTTACGCGACACAACGCAAAAATAATCAATATATTACTGTCAGTTTCTTGTCTCTCATATGAATTGATTGATATGAGATATAAAGATAGCACAGAATGAGCTATGAAATTATGGTATTACATTGGATACCATTTGGCACTCAAATGACATAGGAAAAGAAACTAACCATATGAATAGTAACCATATTAGTTCAACAGCTTTTTGGCAACTTTGAAAATTTATAACTAATTCTTTAGAGTTCCAAATAATCTAGTCTTTGGCTTCCTAAAAAACTCTAGATGAGATCTATTTGCATGCCAAATTTCATGGGAAAATTCGTCCAATTAGTCAGTTTGTGTTATAGGGTTGCAAAATGGCACTTTTTGGTCTCTTTAAAGGTCATAAATGGTCTAATTTGGCTTCTAGCTTTTCTAGGGCAACTTGAGCATATGGGAAAGCATAAAAATAGCCTATTAAACATATCCAAAGGGTCCAAATATCTAGACTTACAAATTCACTCTCCCACTTGATGATATACATAAAGAACATACATATGCATCCTTGCCATTCAAGGTCAAAAACATGCTATTCCATTCATTTGCTTCCAATTCTTATACATACATCACATATCCATATAATTACACATGTTCAAGAGGTTATAGATCATATACAACATGAGGATACATCACTTCATAAGGTTATATTTACAAAATGAACAAGTAACAACTCCTTTGTCAAACTCCTTACTTTCAAGTATGGTGGCTCCCATTTCCTTACTCACTTGGTCCACCTAGATATGTTAGGTAATGGGGAGGAAAGAGTGAGATTCTAGGAATCCCAATAGCCCTTCTCCTTTTCAAACACACTTAATGGATGCAATTTCAAGTCTACAAATGTATGCATGGCTATTTTGAAATTCATAAACATACATGGAACATTTTTCACATTCAAGAAAACATACTCATCATGCATGGGCTTGCCAAGACAATGGTGTAGCCTCACCCATTCTCTTTTGGCACTTTTGGACTTGCCTCACTTACTTTCAAGGGACTTTTGACTAAGCCTCACTCTTCTAGAGACTTTTGGCTTTGTCTCACCCATTCTTAGGGACTTTTGATTCATCCTCACCCTTGCTAAGGGACTCTTGGCTTCACCACACTCAAGCAAGCCAAAGCACATTTATAAAACATCATTCAAACACATAAATCAAACATCATGGTACCATGGCATATGAAGACATACTAGACACATCGTTCATGGCTTAAACATACGTACACATTCAAAGACAAGAAAACATCCCAAGATATTTGAGAGAAAGGAAAGAAAGCTACCTTGTATATAAGAACACACTTTAACCCTTGAAATTTCTTCCTTTCCCTTGTCCAAACACCTATAAGGAGGTGGAGCTTGATTCCTTTGGCCTAAACACATCAAATAGGATCCAATTACACTTTTGAAACATTCACTAATGCCGCATACTCTGTAGAAAACTTTGGCACTTATATGGTTCAATTATGGTTCCATAAAGCACCTAATGAAGCAACCTTGGGAATTCATGGTCTTAGCTCTATTCTCTCCATTAATCTATGACTCTTGACTCCATTTAGACTTCTTGGAGTCATCACACATTCATTTCAAGGAGCCTAGCTATGTGTTGTTTCATTATGCTACAATATGGAACCTATACATCCATTACACTTTCTAGGCTTTCTAAATTTTTTCAAAGGCTTCCTCTTATACTTTCCCATAATATATGATGTAAAACTAAAATTTCATGAGCAATTGAATCCATTTGACCCCTCAAAAGTACAAAAAACTAGACCTGGCTAGTATGAACAGTACTGAGACCATTATGTATAATTTTTTAAATTTTGGAAATTCATAAAATATTCTATAGAATTCTAAAAATTCATATTTTTGACTTTTTAGAAATCTGTTAATGTCCTCTAATTGCATGCTAAATTTTAACTCCATACTAAGCCATTTAGGCTATTTTTCGTAGATGTGTAATTTAAAATTATTTCAGACCATCTTTAGGTTATGGTCTAAATGATTTCCAATTTGCACTCTCCCACTTTGAACAATTTTAATCATCTTAGGCATGCAATCCATAAGGTCAAACAAATAAAATAGGACTGGCATAAAAATATAACCTCTCAAACCTCAAATATACATATGAACTATAATGTATCTTGCATACACATCATATATAAAGGTATCACTTTCGTCTCAAAATGACATATATTAAAGTACTTCAACTCATACATATGGTTCTATCATAATTCATCATTTATACATCAGTTTACATCTTAAAGCATCATTGTTACAAAAAGGATAGGCTACTCCTACCATACTAATATATTCATCACATTTTGGTACACATAATACTCTTAACACATCCTTTCTAAAGTCTAATTGTAATATCTAGTTATTTTAAAAAGACCTAAAATTGATTAGTTATAAGAGGAAGTCTTATAAATGGAAAGAATTAAGGCTACACAAAATTAGAACAATAATCTAAATATCAAAAAATGAGGATACAAGGGTAAAGATGCCCGAAAATTGGAGCCAGAATTGTTGAATAAAATTTGACAAAAAGGCAGTGGTATTTTTGTAAATGCAAGAAACTTTTAGCAACCTCAAAGGAAGGATCTTTAAATGGAAAATGAGTTTCCTAGGGTTCTTAGAGGCCCTAAAAACTATAAGAATCCCTAGAATGGCCAAAACCTCTCCGGTTTACATTTTAGAACATCAGTTGACTGAAACTTTAATCGATTCGTTCAGGAAGGTTTTTAATCTAATTTGGGTAAAACCCAAGGAACTTTATGACTTAGAGGACCTAAATGTCTTGAGGAAAAAGATAATTCTAAAAAAGGAGTTGAAATGAGTCCAAATGGAAAGAACCAAGATGAGGGACTAAATTGTAATTTTGAAAAAAGGTTAAATGAGCCCCTTTGCTTCTTATTTACACACCCCACCTCCTCCTTCTCTCTTGACCAACCTAATTCTACTCCAAAATAGAAGGGAGATCAGCTTGAGGAGGCATACCAAAGGAAGAGCAAAGGAGGGAGAAAGCATAGCAAAAAGTGTAAGAATTTCATAGATTTTAATGTCTTCTCCTTCACTAATCTTCTTCTTCTCTTTCTCCTCTTTTCTTTTATGGTTTTGGTGACTAATTTAGGACTAATTTATGGCTGGTTTAGTAGGAAAAATTTATAATTAGAAGGAGAAGCTAGAAGCACTTGAAAGCTCATTGAAAAAGCTTTGAAATAAGGTAAAAACCATGGCCTTTTATAGCTTCCTCTTGCTTGCTCTTCTTATGGTAGGTTTGGCCAAACATAGGCCCACTCAATAAGGAATGAATTCAAGTCAAAACAAGGTAGAGACAAGGGTTTTCAAGCATGAGGAATAAGAATATATCATTAGATTTAAAAGAAAAGCAATAAAAACCAAGTTATATGACTTAGGGCTTTTGTTACACCTAGCCAATTTTGAAGCTTTCTAAGGATAATTTAGCCTATGTAAGAGTATGTAAGAGAATATAAGACATCTATGAAGCTTCACAAGTGCCAATTCCCTAAGAAAATTTAACAAAACTCCATAGGTGGCAACCATGGTGTATGTCTCGAACAAGGCATGATTTAAGAACATAAGGAAATTTTTTTTTTATTCTAAGGATAGGAATGGCCTAGATATAATTAATAAATATCAAAGGAAGCATTGGTTTGAATTTAGAAATCATGGTTTATGAGATAGAGGTTTAGGTTCCTTTGTAAGACATAAAGAAGCAACTTGAGTTTAAGCTCCTTGAAGTGAATTAGTGATGACTCTAATGAGTTTAAATGGAGTCAAAAGACTTAGATTGAATGAGAAATTGGAGCCAAGATCATGAATCCTAGGGGTTACTTCATTATGCACTTATATGAAACCATAATGATGTCATAAGATCAAGTAAGCTTGCATCGAGTTTGTGTGAGACTAGAACTTGCTCCAATGGTGTAATTGTGTCTCAATTGATGTGTCTAGGCCAAGTGAATCAAGCTTCTCCTAGTTTTGTGTGTGTGGCCAAGAAAGAGAAAGAGAAACTTAAAGGAAAAATTGTGCTTCTTGACTTGAGGTAGCCTTTTAACCTTTCTTGTATGCATTTCTTGGATGTTTGATTGTCTTGGGATGTTTGTATATATGTTTGAACCATGAAATATGTTTATAGCCATTGATTTCATGTCATGGTATCATTATACTTCCTGAATGAGATTTTGAATGTAAAGTGGCTTGAATAGGTGCGGTTGTGCCAAAAGTCCCTTAGAATGGGTAAGGATGAGCCAAAAGTCCTTAATGATGCGTGAGACAAAGCAAAAAATCTCAAAAAAGAGTAAGGCTACTTCAAAAGTTCTTAAAAATGGGTGAGTCAAATCTAAAAGTCTCAAAGAAAGTAAGTGGGGCTAGACTATCACCTTTTAGAGCCTATGTTTGATAGGTATGAATTTCTATGATATGAGAATATGTTTATGTGTGCTTACAAGAAGTGTTTATGACATGATTGCATTCTTTGACATGAGAATATGCTAAATATGTATGTTTGAAAGGGCAAAAGAGCTATTAGGATTCTTTGAATCTCACTCTCTCCCATATTATATCTAACCATGTCTAGGTGAAGCTCAAGGAACAAGAAATAGGAGCCAAGCACCTTGAAGCATAGGACTTTGACAATGGAATAGGAAATTTTGTATTTTGATGTCAAAGTTTGTAACTATATGATGTATATGTGATGTAAACCCTTTAGCATGTTTAAATGTATATCATTATGAGGTATGAATCAATCTTGGAATCAAATGAATGAATAAGTGAGAGTTTGACATCCTTAGGCCTTGATGCATATGTGTATTATGACAACTAGGATGGTGGTTTTGAGATGTATGATGATTTGGACCATTTGGGATGCTCTCTTAGGCTGTTTTTATGCTTTTAGATGTGCTCAAATGGTAGTGGAATGAATAGAAGACCATTTGGTGCAATTTTGACCCCTTTATGGTTCCAAATTTGACATAATCTTGAGTTGAACCACAAATTAACCAAATGGATGATTTTGTGCATGCATTTTTGCATGAGTAAAGGTCTCTTCTAGAGATTTTCATAGAACAAAAGATCACCTAATTTAGAGCTCTAGAGAATTTATTATGAATTTTCAAATTTGGTTAAATTATGTAGAATTATCTAAGTTACTATTCATATGGTTAGTTTACATTTCTATATCATTTAGGAGCCAAATAAAATCCAATGCCCATAAAATTTTATAAGCATAAAGAATATATCATAATCTTTCCATTTCCATCAAGAGTACCTCATTTGGAGTTCTATAAAAGGAGATATGAATTTGTGAGTTGTAAGATGCATCAGTGACAAGAGTTACTATTCCATCAGTTTTAATAAGGCAAACCTAGTTGTTTTGATCTAAAAATTTTATGGTAGTTAGAGGACATCTGTAGCTTTCTAGAACGTATAATATGCATGATTTTGAGTTTTCTAGAATTAATTATGATTTTTCAAAACTCATATCAAAATATAGAGTTTCATTGAAATTGCAAGTGTGATGTGCATTTCGTGTTCTATGCTTTGGATCCAACTTTTAGGCTCTAAATTGTGTTAGTTTTGGTTGATTACATGTGTTAATGATGGAAAATAAATATGATAAGCCCATATGGCCTATAAAGTCAAGAAAGCATATTTTTGCTTATAATGTCGGTTATTTTCGTTGCTAAAGGTGTGAATTTCATGAAAATGGATTTAGTTTGATACTTTTAGCTAGTTTTAAGATATAATAGATGCTAAAGAGATATGGTATGACACTAATTCTTTTTAACTTTCTTGCTTTGGCATGGTGACCTTGAAATAGTTAGTGAGAACATATGGGTGAGATTTGAGAAGAATCTTAATAGCTAATCTCAACCAATCAATGTATATACGAAAACCATGAGTAAATGTAATGCATATGGTGCAAGGATGCTATGCATATGCTTCATGTAACTTAAATGTATCTTTTAGTATAAAAAATCATTCATTATCAAGCCATGGCATCATCATGAACTAGCTAGGCTATACTAAACTGAACCTGAGGCCAAGGAAGAGCTACTATACTTAATTCCATGTGATAGGGAGCTAGGAGCTGTTACATAACCATCTTATACACATATAGCTCATTTTGGAAAAACATAACAAAACTTATCTCATGAATGCATCAGCAACAACACATATGAGTATTTCAACTCATTCAAGCATTCATATGCATGCAAGAAAGGAAGATAGAGCTACCTTAGAGCTTATGAAGGTCTAAAATGCCATTAGCCCACTTCTTAGTTCACTTATCTTGGCTCTTCTTGACTTGACAGTCACAATTAGGTGAGTTTGGACTAGATTTGCCTACAAAAATCAATCCATAATGCAAATTAATCCATTTGAATTCATTTCAAGTCCTATCACTGACATTTAATTCCATTAAAGCCTAGCATGAAAATTGAAACTAGTTTAGGTGCATTAGGAGGCAACTATTGTTTTTCTTCATGTAGGTCTGAAATTCTCATGCTAGGTGCCATATGGCCCTAATGGAATCTATTTGAACCATTATATGCTTAATTAAAAAGGTTTAAAGTCAACTTGCTTCTTTAATGGCATTTAGGCCTTAAAATTTTAACTTTTAATCTAAGGCTCCTAATTTCAATCCAAGGGTTCCATAATTCTTTATTCTTCACATCTAAGTTCCTAAATTCATTAGAACTCAAGAAAACACTCCTTAGGTGCTTCTTTATGCTCATGGCCGAACATATGCTTCTTTAGGAGCCCAAGGAGTTTTGTTCATTTCCTTTAGGATTTTAATGTATGAAAACATTCTTTGGCTTCTTTTTAGTCTAATTATACTTTCATATAACTTAAATTATGCTCCTAGGGTTCCATAGCTCCTTAGGTGCAATTAAAATCCTAACTATCCCATCTTGTGTTTCATAGCTTCTTATGGCATTTTAATTGCATATTCTAATTCCTCGTGTTTCAAAACCGCTAATCCCATCATGCTTAGCCAAGAAGCAATCTCTTCATAGATCTCTTTAGAGTGGCTGAACATGAAGGGAGAAGAGAAGGTAAAGAGAAGCAAACATTCCATGAGGTTACATACCCTGTTTCAATGCTTATTAAGAGCAGAATTTGATGCTACCCTTGGTTTCCTCAAATCCTCTCCTTCTTCCAAAAGTTTAGCTACAAAAAAACCCCTTTTAAGAAACTAAAACCACCAAGAGAGAGAGAGCTTAGAGTGGAGAACAAAGTTGGTGAAAGGTATGTTATGAAAAGAGTAAAATTTCTTACCTATCTTTAACCTTTCTTCCTCACTTTCTCTCCCTTCTTTAGTGCAACTTGAGCTGCTGATTCAAAAGCAAATAAGTTGGTTCTAGGTAATGGAAGGTGGTGTGGTTGAAACAAGGAAGAAAGGAGGTAGTTTATAATAAATTCAAAAATTTCCATTATGCCTTTCAACTTCATTTCCTTCATTTAGACTCATTTTAGTTCTTTTTTTAGAATCATCTTTTCCATATGAAAATTTAGGTCCTACAGTTTATTAAAAATATTTACTTTTAGTATTATAAGGTTCAAAACCATCTTGAATTGTCTAGTTAAAGTTTAGATTAACTGACGACCTAAATTATAGATTAAAAGAGTTTTGGTTATTCTAATAGTTTCTATAGTTTTTAGGGCTTCTAAGAACCCTAAGGACCTTAATTTTTCCATTTAAAACTTTTTTTTTGTTTCTAAAAAGTTACCTAAAATTACAATTTTGCCATTATTTTTTTGGTTTATTTCGTTTAGCTACTTTTACTCCAATTTTGAGCCATCTTTAGCTTTATTACCTCATTTTTTAATGCTTAGATTATTATTCTATTCTTATTTGACCCTATTTCATTCTATTCTAGGTCCTCTTCTATTATCTCATCAATTTTGGTTGAATTTTAAAAGATTAGATATTACATTTGCCCCTCTTAAATAAAATTTTATCCTTGAAATTTTGATACTTACCTCATTTAAATAACTTTGGATACTTTTTTCTTATATCTTCTTCCAGTTACTAGGTGGCCTCCTTAGGGGATAGTCCTTTCCAAACTACTTTCACTAATAGTATTCTTTTGTTCCTTAACTACTTAATTTTAGCATCCACGATCTAATCTGGTGATGTTATATAAGAGAAATTGTCTTGTAAATGCACATTTTTATTCTTTATGACATGTGATGGGTCAGGTTAGCATTTCTTGAGTTGGGATACATGGAATACATCATGTATTTGGGATAGGTTCGAAGGAAGAGCAAGTCTATAGGCTACAGGTTTAACTTTATCCAGAATCTAGAACGGACTTATGTACTTTGGACTAAGCTTTTTACTCTTTATAGACATACCTATTCTTGTGACTAGAGATACTCTAATGAATATATGGTCTCCAATCGCAAACTCTAATAGCCTTCTTTTCTTATCTGCATAACTCTTTTTCCTACTTTGAATTATTAGAAGTTTCTCTTTGATCATTTCTATCTGTCTAGAGATTTAGTCTACTAGCTTTGGGCCTATAAGGCTACTTTCTTTAAGCTCAACTCAACACATTAAGGACTTACACTTCCTCCCATATAATGCTTTGTATTATGCCATTGAGATACCAAACTAATAGCTATTATTATATGCAAACTCCACTAATGGCAAATAGGTATCCCAATTCCCTTTCATCTCTAAGACACAAGCTTTCAACCTGTCATCTAGGGTTTAGATTGTTCTTTTTGTCTGGTCATCTATTTAATGGTAGTAGGTTGTGCTAAATCTTAATCTAGTTCTTAAGGTATCTTATAAGGATCTCTAGAAATTCAAAGTGAATGTGGGATTTCTATCTAATACTATACTCCTAGGTACCCCTTTTAGTCTCACTATTTCCTTTATATACAGATGGGCTAATTTATCTAAGGTGTATGTGACTCTAATTGCTTAAAAACGAGAAGATTTAGTTCATATGTGCAGTATCACCCATATAGCATTATGCATAAAAGATTTTTGTCACACCATATCAAGCCATATCGAGATATTTCTCAAATAATATTAATAATGGCATAAAATAATCATTTTCATGAAATTCACACCCTTAATAGTGGAAATGATCATTATTAAAGGCCAAAATAATTTAATCTTTAGATAAATTGACCATATGGCCTTACTAACATCATCTTCCATCCATAACACTCTTAATGGACCATAAATATCACAATTTAAGGCTTGCATGTTGGGTTTAAACCATCCATACCCAATTCCATACCATACATGCATCAACACATTATATAAGAAGACCTTATACTTACTGGTAAAAACCTTGTCGACAAGGTCTTGAAATTTACACAATAGAATACGAGATCTTATTGACAAGATCTTGGACCCAGGTGATAAGATGCTATCTGAGCATTCAAATCAACATGGTTTAATGCCAAACCCACCTTTAACAATTTCTAACCAACTCATGTATGTCAATCATAAAGTTTTAAGCAAAACTTACATAAGTTTCAAGCAAAGTTCACCCCTTTTCATAAGCTTTCAACACTTAGTTTGGGTCACTAAGGGTTCATTTTGAGCTATAGAAGTATAAAATTCAATCTTTCCATTCCCTAATTCATACCCATTTTGGCATGTTTAGCTCAAAGAATACCCAAAATCCTCATAGAACCCAAAATGACAACAAATAAATAAACTCTGCGCTAACTTTAAAAATTCATAATTTGAGCTAGAGAGCTCCAAATCATGTAAATGAGGACTTTTGGGAAAGCTCATATTGTCCCCTAACTACCATAAAAATTTAAAATAAAAAAACTATGTTTGGCCTATGAAAACATATGGAATAGTGCTGTAGGTTTGGAACTCATTCTGCAACAGACTAGAAAATTCAAAATTTTGTTTCTTTCTCTAGAAAAATCTAAATGAGTTGATCTCAGTGACCATGAAAAGCTTATGAAACCAAATACATTCTTGTAAAATTTCATGAGCATTGGACTTCAATAGGGCCTCCAAAAATACCAAAAACTAGACTATCTAGAAGCACAGTACCATGACAGTTTCTACATATTTTGGCTAACTTTGAAAAATCATAAAATATTCCACAGAACTCCAAAAACTCTTATCTTTGGATTTATGAAACACAATCAATGAGATCTATATTTTTGCTAAATTTCATGCTAAAACTCATTCATTTGGTCTAGTTTTGGTTTAGGGGAAAAATATGGCTTAAAATAGAAACTATATGGCCCTAAATGGTACCAAATGGCTCTCTACTTGAACCATGACCATTTGAGCAAGTCCAAAAGATTATACATAGCATGTAGAAGCATTATAACAGGTCCAAAACCTCATGGAACTCAAATTCACTATTGCACTTACATAAATACACATAGACATCATGGGTCAAGGATGTCCAAGACACATATTCTCATACATTTCATTCCAAATCTAGTTCATACAATATATTTACATGCTTTTACATATGCTTAAAGGTTTACATCTCATAAATAACTTATACATACATACTTTGACATCAATTTGCATAAAAAACTATTCTATTGTCAAAGTATTGCAATTCACACTCCTTACCCTCCATTCTTTGCTCCTTGGGCTTCACCTAGACAAAGTTAGATGAAAAGTGGGGGAGAGTGAGATTCAAAGAATCCCAAAAGCTCCATCACCCTTTCAAGCCAGCATACATGGCATATAATTATGTCAAAGAACACAAGTATGCATCAAACACTTTTAAGAACCATTCAAATCATGTTTTCAAGATTACATTAACATGTCAAGATCAAATCCAAGCTCTAAAGACATTTAGTCTAGTCTCATCCTATTATTTGGGACTTTTGAATTAGCCTCACCCATTTTCTATGGACTTTTGACTTAGCCTCACTCATTCCAAGGGACTTTTGGCCTTGTCTCACCCATTCTTAGGGACTTCTTGTAACAAACGATAAATCTTGTAAAACAAAGAAATTAGTCAGTTTAAAAAGCAAGTTCCCTGAGATGAGTGATTTAAGGCCAAATAAAATATAGATAAAATTTTAAATAATAAAAAATGAGTATTAGAGCCTTAAGTTGCCCAGAAACTAGGCTCGAAGTGATTCAAAAAATTTGTCGAAAGGCCAATGGCATTTTTGTATATAAGTGAAATTTTGGAAGAACACATAGGAGGGATTTTTAAATGAAAACTTTGAGTTACCTAGGGTTCTCAGAGGCCTCGAAAGCCATAAGAAGCCCCGAGACTAGTAAAACCCATCTGGTATACTTTTTCCAACATCAATGAATCTAAACTTTGACAGATTCGTTCATGAAGGTTTTAGCTCCAATTTGAGTTATTCCAATAGTATTTTATTAAATTAGGAACCTAAATTTTATGATAGAAAAGGCAGTTCTAAAAAAGGAGCTAAAACGAATCTTAAACAAAAAGCCATTATAAAAGGGGCAAAATTGAAATTTTTCTTAAGAAAAGAAGCTTCTTAAACTCCCTTTAAAGCTCATGTTTCTTCTCCACTCTTCTCCACAATTCTATTCTGCCCAAAAACCAAAAAAAAACTCAAAGGTGTGAGGCACATAAGAGAAAAGGAAAGAGAGAAGAAACCAAGGCAAGAAAGATAGGTAAATTCATGGAATTTCATGCTCCTTTCTCTTCCAATCTTGCTCTTCTCCTTCCATGCTTTCTTTCTATGGTTTTCTTGAGATGATTGGTTTTGTTTTTGGTCCAAAACTTAGAGGGGCAATTTGAAAATTTTGAGACAAGGAAAACCAAGAAGAAGAAGCTTTAAAAGCACACTTGAAACTAAGGTAATTGCTTTTTGTTGTTGCTTCTTCTCCTTGCTCCATGGCCAAACTAGAACCAAGAGAGGGGGAAAGTTTTACCCAAAAACAAGAGAGGAACTAGGATTTTAGACCATGGAGAAGAGGAATATGGCATGAAATTCCAAGGAAAACTAATAGAAATCAATGTAGGAAAGTGTTGAGCCTAGGAAGTTTTGTAAAATATGATTTTGTGTGAGTATTTCCTTGGCTATTTAAATATTCCCTTGAGCTCCTAAGACTCCTAGAAACCTCCCTAAGTGGCTTTCCCATCAAGAAAAATTTTAAAACTCTAAGAACCCCTTCCACAGTGCTTGTCTCAGCCTAAATAGGTTCCATGGCCTAGGGAGTGTTTTAAATTATTTTAGCCTTGGTTTGCAACTTTATATGATATTAGAAGATGGGAGAAACCATTGGAAAAAATTTAGGAGTCGTAGATTGGGAGATAGGACAATGGTGTCCATAATGGTGCTTTGTGAAGCAAATTGATTCTAAGCTTGTGCAAATGATTGTGTATAGGCTCCAAGGACCTTGAATGAGGCCAAGAGGCTAAGAAATGGAAAGAAATGGGAGCCTAGAACTTAAATTGTAAAGGTTGCTTCAATAGGCTATTTATAGAACCATTAGATCACTTATGGAATCAAGTGTGCATTTAAGAATATAATTAGTGTCTTGGCTTGCTTCAAGTGCATAATTGTGTGCTAATTATGATGTTTAGGTCAAGAAAACCCTACTCCTTCTAGGTTCTCTTATGTAATCAAGAAAGGGAAGGAACAAACCAAGTAAAGCTTGCATCAAGTCAAAGGTAGCTCTCCACCTCATTATCCTTACATTCTTGTGCATGTGTATGTCTTTATGTACATATATGTGTTTATGTGAATTGAGAATATGCCACTTGATGTTTGAGTTTGCATTCATACCAATGTGTATTCTTGAATGGCTTGTTTGTGAAAATTGCTCCTAAGGGTGAGGTGATGCCAAAAGTCCCTTAATGTAAGTGAAAAGGTGCCAAAAGTCTCAAGGCATGGGTCAGACTAGGCCAAAAGTCTCTTGGATAGGTGAGGCCAAGTCAAAAGTCTCTAAGCCAAGGGTGAGGCATATCCAAAAGTCCTAAAAATATGGTGAGGCAAAATCAAAAGTCCCTAGAGCTTCTTGATGACATGATTGTGAAAGTGTAGTATGAAAATCTTGAAATTATGCATTCATGATCTAAGTAGCTTGTTTACTTGTACACTTGATGTATGTATGCCTTGAATGTGTGTGTGAATAGGTGTGTGAGCTATTGAGATTTTAGGAATCTCACCCCCTTCCCCTTTTCCTCTTGAAATGTCTAGGTGGTACCCAAGGACCAAGAAATGCAAGCTAAGAATTTTGAAGAATTGTATTTTGTCTAATATGTCATCTTACTTGTAGTTGAATGACAAAGTGAGCTTGTACATGTAATTTTTGAGTTGTAAGACCATGGGCAATTGTAAAATGATGTATGGATATTGTATATACCTTAAATGGTACTAAATCAATGAAATCATGAAACTTGCCTCTTGTATGGTTTATATTTAACTATGCATTGATGGATGTGGGATAGCCAAATTGAGATGCATGAGGTTTAAGACCACTTGGAAAGCTCCTACAAGTCATATTTATACTTTTAAACTTGCCCAAGAGGTGCTAAATGTCATACCATATAATTTCAACCATCATACTCTCCCATTCATAAGGATTTACACATGTTCTTAGAGAATAAGTCAAGAAAATCACCATTTAAGTGCACTTTTATTGTGTACGTTGGGGTTAAGATTTTCAAATTCATGTTTTGTGGGCCCTGTGAATGTTCTAACAACATCTCTAATTATTTTTCATTTATACAACTCATACCTAACTCAAAACATCAAGCAATCTTTGGACCTTAAGGTAAAAACCTTGGATTTCACTCATGTATCGCGGCTATATAGTGGCAAATTTTAAGAGAAACTTTGAAAAATTATAACTAAATGTAAAAAAATAAAAATTTTCCATCCCATAGCTTTCTGGAAAGCTCTTATGTTAACTTTGCATAAAAATAAATTCATGTCATGAACATAGCATTAGAACCACGTTTGACAATGAAATAGTCGCAGAGATCTGACTACCATCCGATACTGATACAGTTTATTGTCATAAATTTCAAAAATATCCAATTAATTTCACAAAAATCTAATCCATGCAAATGATACCAATCTAAAAAGCTATGGATGTTATCTAAAGGGAAAAAATATTCCAACCCAGTTCAAGTTCATTCAGAACCCAAAAATCAATCAAACAATGCTTTGGGTCTAACTATGTGCCTGATACTAGACAACAATTTCAAAAATTTATATCTCCTTTTGTAGACATCCAATTGAAGTGATTCTAATGGACACAAGTCACTGGGAAGGTCTAGTATCTACCTATAAAATTTCATCACAATTAGACATCGTTTGCCTCAGAAATGACATAATTTCATTTTGGACTAGAATGAACAGTACACTAACCAAAACCAAAAAAATTTCTAAATTCAAAAATTTACCAAATATTCTATAGAACTACAAATATTACCCACTTTAACTTCTCAAAAATCTCTCAATAAGGCATAGATGCATGCTAAGTTTCAAACCAAGAAGAGCTCATTTGGATAGAAAGTGACACAGCTCCACAAAATGGTCAATTTTGCTTCATCTAAGGTATCAACTTGGTCCAAAGGGCTTCCTTTTTAGTTTGACCCCCCTTGGACAAGTTTAAAAGCATGAATAAAACTTGTGTAAACTATCCAAGTAGTTCTAAACCTCTTGTATCTCATTTTGACCATTCTGCATTCATGAATGCACTAATAAACATAAGCCATCATATAGCCAACTTACATATTTCCATTAATTTGATATCCACTAAAGTTTATACATCATTCATGCATCATATTACATTTGCCCAAGGGTTTACAACTCAAAAATAATATGTACAAGTTTCCTTTGACATTGAATTACAAACAAAACAACATAAATGTCAAAGTATAGACTCTTAGACTCCTTGGCTTGCATTTCTTGCTTCTTGGACACCATCTAGACACTTCAAGATGGAGGAGGGAAGAGGGGTGAGATTCATGGAATCTCAATAGCTCACACACCGATTCACAAACACAGTCAAGGCATACATATATCAAAGGCACACTTTTGGAACATGTCTTAGACATAAACATGCAAAATCATACACTTTCATGCCACCATTTCTTATCAAATTCAAAAGTAGGCTTTAGCGACTTTTGGTTTTGCCTCACCTCATTTCTAGGACTTTTGGATTTGCCTCCTCACGCACATTAAGAGACTTTTGACATCACTTCACCCTTATGAGTCATTTCTACAATCATTAATATTCAAGACAACACATTGGTACCAATGCAATCTCAAAGCATCACATGGCATGTTCTCAAGTCATATAAACATACTCAAGCACACAATGACATACATACATACAAGAATGTAAGAAGAATGAGGTGGAGAGCTACCTTAGTATTTATGCAAGCCTTTCTTTATTTTATTTCAAGTTCCCACACTCCAATTTCATGGTTTCTTATTAGTTCTAGGTCAAAACTTTCCTCCCCTAGATGGTTATGTTTTTAGGCGTTACAGACATAAGGAAGAGCAAGAAGGAAGAAGCAACAAAAAGTAAAAAATTACCTTCGATTCAACCTTCTTTCAAGAGTGTTTCTTCTTACCTTAGCTTCCTCTTTGGACTTCTAACTTTTCCCCTTTGGTTAAAAGCCAAAACATAACCATTTCACTCACCAAAAACATGTAAAGAAAAAGCAAAGAAAGGAAAGGAAGGTTTAAAAAAGAAAGACTATAGAAATCCTTAAATTTTCCTACCTTTTGTTAGCCTTTTCTTCCTCCTCTTGAGCTCTCTTAGTGCATGTCTCTCCCTTGGTCTCATGCTCTATTTTGGGCAGCAAGAAGGTCTGTTAATCATAGGTTAACTGAAATTGCTTATCGAAGGAGTTTCAACTATTTTAGGGATTCCCATGGTTTCCAAGGTCTTTGAGAATCTTAAAAAGCTCAAATTTTCTATTTAAAAAGCCATCCTGTGAGTTTTTTAAATTTTTCAAAAAATTACAAAAATGCCTTTACTTTCTTCAGCAAATTTTTTTGAGCTCTTCAGGCTCTGATGTTTTAGCATCTTAAACCTCAAATCCTCATTTTTCAATATTTAAAATTTTAGCATAATTTTATTTGGCCACAAATCCTTCTATTTTAGGGACTTCCTTTTATATCTAGCCTATTTCGCGTTTCTCACATTTACAGAGGAACCAGATGTTACACCAAATCCAAAGGGAAGCCATTTGAACCAGTGATACCTTATGAGAAGCAAAAGTGACCATTTTGGCGAGCTATACCACTTTCAGTCCAAATGAGCTATTCTTAGTTTAAAATTTGGCATGCATCTAGAGATTGTTAAAAGGTTTTTAAGAAGCGACGATAGCCACGGTGAGTTAGACCTTCACCGCAACCAACCTATGTGGCGCCACGGCGGAAATGCTTCCTAGATCTACCATTCTCCACCCTTTTGATTCGCGCCTCGGCGTAATATATTTGCGCTGCGATGAGTTTTGCTACTAGGTAACTCTTAATTAATTTCTTCGACTTGCGCCACGGCAAGACATAATGTGCCGCAGCGAGTTTTGGTTCTGTTATCCTCCTGGGCGATTTTTCCCACTTTGCGCCGCGACGAGATTTATCAGGCCGGGGCGCTCCTCGCCACTGTCACTCCCCAGGTCAGTTTTCCACCCTTGCGCCACGATGCCCTTCAGCTCTATCTCTTATTTGGCGGCGGCGAAGCCTTCTTAGCCGCGGCGAGAATCCCTCCTATAACTACATTATCCAAATTTCGCCTCCTACACTCCAAATCTCATTCTAGAAACACTCCAAGTCCATCTTCCCTTATTTTATGTGATCCTAATGGTGTTTACCTACCCTGTTTACCCATCAATCCATCCATTACCATTGCAAAACTTAATTATTACTTCCTACTTGCCCAACTAGCTCATATTAACAAATTCATGAATATATGGTAGCAAGAACACATACATTAGCAGCAATTAACATCCCATGCACATTCCATAGAAATTCCATTCAACAATAGCTTATGTCCACATCCAAGGCATCATATGATTACAATTCCCATATGGTAATCCATATCACAATTTCAACAAAACCATATATATGATACTATAAGTTCATACATTAATATTCAACTATAATGAGACTTAAATCCTTAACGGTTACATTTCAATCAAACAAAATATGAACGCCTACACTTGGCAACATGATTATATGATGATGCTATGTAAACTAATAACAAAATTGCATCTACCCTATTCTACTCAGACCAAGTGTAGCTCCCTACACCCGGTCTCAGCTCATGGATGTTCATCCACTTGTTTACCCTTATCCTTACCCAAGGAACCTTCACCTGAGATATTAATCCCATAAAATAGGGTGAGATATAAATCTCAGTAACCAAGGCAATTCCATCATATATCTAGTTTAATTAGCATATAAGCATGAATCAAAATCAACATCAGAATCATAACCATCATATCAGTAAATGAATTAATTAAGCTATCATGATTACTATCCCATACTAGCAATCATATCATCACATGTTAAAGGCCATTAACACCGGGAGAGGCCCGTCCACTGCACCTACTCCCTATTGAGCACAATCGGGGCTCAGTGCATCTGGGTTTGATCATAACCCGATGCTCAATCGAAGCACATGCACGGGTGGCAGCCACACCACAACTCCACCATGGACTCATAAGGTCCAATCACAATTCAACAGATAGCCAACCAATTCATTCAACATTTCAAATCATTCTTATATAGCAACATATGAAATTAAATCAAATATATACATGGAATTGATATAAACCCGGTTACCTCACTTGTAAACAAATTGCAATAGCCACCACAAATCCCAAATTCGGATTAGAGTGTCCTTCACTAGAAAACTTAATATTCCACCCAAAATCCTAAGCAAATTCGTACAGAATTAATACCCATTTTATAAATCAGCTATGAGGGTCTCAAATTAACAAATGAAGCATCAAAATGGAAGGTTTAAACTCACCTAATGTCAGCCCTAACCTCAACCTACGAATTTCACCAAGAAAATCCCCAAACACCCACATTTCAGATTTTGGGTAGGATGAAAATGCTCCAAATGAAAAACTAATCAAGCCAAATTAAAGAGAAAGATGAGGGGATTAAGTTGTATAACTATTACCTTGGCTAAATCTTGCTCTAAATGTGAGAAAATGCAGAATTCTTGCCCTCAACCCTAGCCTCCTTCTCAACCTCCGAATTTTGCTTCTTGAGTTTTATGTTTCAGCAAGTGTGAGGAAGAGGCTGATGTATTAGGGTTTAAGTTGGGTCAAAGATGGGTCATGGGTTGCTCCAAGGTCCAACTTCATTTGGGCTTTAGATTTTAGCTTATTGGGCCAGTTTTAAAGTGTTGGGCTGCAGAATTTTGTTGGGCCAGTTCTTATACATTGGGTTGCTGAAGTTTAATTAAGTTTGGGCCAAGTTTGAAGAGCTTAAGAATGTGGGTCTATACAAGGGTTATTGGGCCACTTAGAAGGGTCTATACAAGGTGAATTTTGGGCCTCTATCACACTAAATTAGGTTGGGTCTACACCTAACCCATTGGGCCTCCATTAGCCTCTTATCATGATCTATTAATTTAAGCCTAGATAGGATTTCTATCTCAATTAAATCTCAACTCATATTAATTATTCCTAATTAATCTAATCTATGATTAACACCTTAATTAATTATGGAGTGTTACAGAAGGAAACTAGACCTTCCCAGATACCTATGCCAATTGGAAGCACCTCAATTGGATGTCTAAAGAGAGAGATATAAATTTTAGAAGTTGCTATTCTATTCTAGGTGCACCTCCAGGCCTGTGTTACTATTTGATTGATTTTTGGGGTCTAAATGCTCTTGGATTAGTCTGAAACTATTTTTTTCCTCTAGTTACCATCCGTACCTTCCCAAATTAGTATAAATTGCATGGATTGAATTTTTATGGAATTAATTACAATTTTTTAAATTTTATATCAGTAAGTTATATCAGATTTCTAGATAGCTCAACCTCCCTACTTTTTTCTGTT